>JAJMJI010000021.1:0-217359 GCA_030563505.1 Candidozyma konsanensis | reverse complement strand
GCCACAATGAAAATGTGAAAAAATTTAATCCATCGACATTCCAGTTACACAATTGGTTTAGACGATTCGGCCATATGAAAAAAACGTGGCACACTGTGAAGGCAAGGTTTTACTTGTAGAATCCACGAATAATTCTGTGAGTTGCCTACCTTTTTAAACCAAGCTCACGACCTTCCTCGTCGGCTCGCCTTTGGGTGGGCTCAAACGAGGCCTGGTCAAAATAACAAGACGGTGAGTGCATTGAGTCATTTAATTGAAGGTCGACACAATCAGACCAGCAGAAATGGCTTACTAGCATGACCAAGAAATCCCTTCCATCCTGTTCCACATCCACCACTTGACACCTCCACCTTTCTTTCTAGAATAGTGCCCGAACTCCGACACCAACACAAGACAGCGAGGCCCAAAAGTCGAAAAGGTCAGTGATTTCAGAATTTAACTTTTACTGGAGACCCAATGGAAAGTCAACTAAGCACCAATGGCTTATGGTCCAAGAGGTTTAACAAAAATTCACAAAAAAATACCCTCGTCTTCCATTTCTTAAAATGACCTGAGCCCCAGTATTTGCCCAAATGAACAGCGGTCCCAAGTTGGTGAGGCTCTTGAGCGTTAGAAGGATCTTCTTCAACGCCGCACTCATGTCTTAAAAACGGCTGCAAAACGACTCACACAATCTACACCGAAATCCACGCCATTCTGAATAAAATGAAGTGACAGTTTTCTTTCATTTCTCAATAACGCCGTGCCAGCCCAGCCTCCAGATCCCCAGCCCTCAGCCACAGCCGCATTTGTGCTACTGGGCCGTTTTGAACGTTGAGTTCTGGAGTGCCATTGTTACGAGCCCGGCGACCACAGGCATAAAAATAACAAAACCAAACCATCAAAAAGACAAAAAGCCGATTACTCTTAAATTCCCAAAAACCTCCATCCCAACTAATAACACCCAATTCCTATATCTCAGCCCACGGTGGGGCTCGACTGATGTCTTATCAGGAGCAGTCCTGCAGCCGACGCTTATGGAGCTACCGGTCGGCACAAAATGCCCCCTTTCAAAAATCCCTACATCCGGCCAATTCCCCCGAAAGTCGACTATATAAGAAACCCCATTTCCCTCTTTTCTCTCTAGCTTTTTTTAAAAAATTCGCCCCCGGCTGCCCTGTTTTACGGCAGAGCCCTGAGTGCCCTGGTCACCGGAGTGTATGCTCAGGCGCATTTGTTATGTGCGGGTGCCAATTCATACAAGCTCCATCGCCTGTTCGCTTCTATTTATAAGTCCGCTTCGATCTCCAAACAGCGCCGAACCTGTCAACACAAAACCGCTGGGCATCCGAAGCCTATATTAATCAGACGCCCCGAGCCCCTTTTACATTGAATTCTACAACTTTGCAATGGGTAGAAGAAAAATTGCCATCGAGCCGTTGACCGACGACCGCAACAGAACGGTCACTTTTGTCAAGCGGAAGGCCGGTCTATTCAAGAAGGCCCATGAATTGGCCGTGCTTTGCCAGGTCGACCTTGCAGTGATCATTGTGGGCAACAACAACAAGATCTACGAATTTTCCTCCGTCGACACTCCTGAACTCATCAAGAGCTACCAGAGATGCGATATCCACGAACAGAAACTGCCTGAAAACTACGGCAATTACAAGAAAAAGAGTCATGTGCATGAAAGACCCATTATTCTGCCGCAGGACGAGCTCCGTGATGTTCCCGTGGACGATGTTGACTCAGACTACGACTCAGAGTCACCAGAACCAAAAAGACGGAAACCGTCTAAGCCGTCCGTCCCGTCCCGCCAATCGACGCCTTCCTCCGTCTACTCGCTCAAACAGCTGGTCAGCTCACGGATGTCCCAGTTTGCCGAGAGTCAGAAGGAGAAATCGCTGCAAAGGCCGGTTCTAAGGGTTCAGATCCCTTCAGATGCCAAAAACTCCAGCAGCAACGACTCAGCAAAGACAATCACTGCCGTTGACACGGACAAAAAGCAGAATTCCGATGCCAACAACGGGCAGCCCGCAGGCCGCTTCGACAGCTTCTCCAAAGTCAATGGAGTGCCTGCTAAAACTCCCCAGCTCCCGGTGCCCACAGTGAGTAAATCTCAAACGCTGAGTCCGTCTAGCGCCATGGCCCCTCAGCTTCCTCGCAACGCAGGCGTGCCATTTTTCTCTTCGATGCCCCAGGCTTCCCCTGGAGGGTACCAACCAGCTATCCTTCCGACCCCAGTTCTCAACCAGGTCTTCAACCAGCAGTATATGGGCCAGCCACCTCAGGGAAGCAACGAAAACAACTCAAACGAGGATAACAGCCATGAAAACGACGACTCCCAAAAGTACAAGCCGCCCTACGCGCCTCAGTTCGCCAATCCAGAACAAACACCAATGCTGGCGCTTCCGTCCCGCTACATGAACGACATCTTCCCTTCTCCGTCCAACTTGTACCTGCTGCAAGAGTGGCCCCTGGGCATGACGTCCTTCCCTCAAAATATGCCCCATTATTTTGTGGGTATGGTGCCGCTGGGAAGTGGCACTACGCCCATGACAGGAAACCCGATGTTTGCAAATGCACGAGGATCACTTCTGCTGGCTGTGGGAGGCAACGGCCAGAACTCAGGCTCTCGAGGGTTCCCAGACCGACAAGATGATAATCTGTCTTCGCCAAATAAACAGGCTGCTACAAGTACGTCTAACACGCTGCCGCCGAACCAAGAGCTTTATATGAGCGGGCAGCAGCTATTTAAAAAGGATTAGTTGAGAGTTGTGCAATAGTATCAGAAATGTGGTGTCAGTTGGTGTCGTTCGATGGTACTGTTCAACAGTGTCGTTTGGTGGTGCTATTTGATGGTATCATTTAATGCTCTATCAACGCCATAAGGGCCATTCAATACACCGCATCATTCATTGATTTCGTTTAATGGTATTGGGGAAATAGAGTGCCAATGGCCTCGCTGCAAATGTATTATAAGGATTATGTAAATTAAAGACAATGAGTGTGTGTGAGACGCGATGTAGAGCTTAGCTTGTATTTTGATTTGCAATATCGCCTATCTTCATATCGGGATACTTCGTCTTTCAGGGTCCTTCTTTTCGCAGCCATTAATGATTCTAGATGTTAAGCTGGCTGATGACCCAGGAAGTAAAGAAAGGGATAATTTTGACCATAAAATCAAAGAAAACACGACTTTGACCGAACAATGAATCCTGAGGTCCCAGCTATTTCTCGGGGTTTTGCTTAGCCACCAGAGTCGAGGGCGCTCAAAGGGTCTATAGATGCTCCAAAATCCCACCAGTCAACCCACCAGGAATACCAAATACCACACCATTGTCACCCGACTTATATGACTCCAAATAAAAAACAGCTTCCTCAGCTGCGCCGGCCTAGGGTATCATTCTGGAAACGGCTTCAGGGCTTCAGCCCTAATCTTCTCCCTTTACACGTGACTCCAGAAGCACTCAATGCTCACACTATAAACAGTCTCTCATAGTGGAGCCTGCACATAGCTTGCTAAAAGTCGCACTGAGGCCCACCCACACTACGCTGCAGCTGGGGAGAAAAAAAAAATTCAATTTTCACCAGGTCCGCTTAAAATTTTTTCTTCCATCTCCATCTAGGCTAACAAGTTCAACATGAAGGTATGTTCCCCGACCAACGCCACCACTGCCATGACATAGACCATCGTCTGACGAATCCATCCATGTCAAAAATGTCCCAATCCAATCAGGGACAGTGGAGTTATTTCCTATTCTTAAATACGTTATACTAACAGCCCAGTTAAACATTTCCTACCCAGCCAACGGTACCCAGAAGAGTATCGACATTGATGACGAGCACAAGTTGCGTGCCTTCTACGAGAAGCGTATGGGCCAGGAGGTTGAGGGTGACCTTGTTAGCGACGAGTTCAAGGGTTACATCTTCAAGATCACCGGTGGTAACGACAAGCAGGGTTTCCCCATGAAGCAAGGTGTCTTGCACCCCACCAGAGTCAGATTGTTGTTGTCTGAGGGCCACTCGTGCTACAGACCAAGAAGATCTGGTGAGAGAAAGAGAAAGTCTGTCAGAGGCTGCATTGTCAACCAGGACTTGTCTGTCATTGCCCTTGCTATTGTCAAGCAGGGTGAGCAGGACATTGAGGGTTTGACCGACTCCACCACCCCAAAGAGATTGGGTCCTAAGAGAGCCAACCACATCAGAAAGTTCTTTGGTTTGACCAAGGAGGACGACGTCAGAGACTACGTTGTCAGAAGAACCGTCGAGAAGAACGGTAAGACCTTCACCAAGGCTCCAAAGATCCAGAGATTGGTCACTCCTCAGACCTTGCAGAGAAAGAGAGCTTTGAAGGCCAAGAAGATCAACAATGCTAGACAGCAGAGAGACGCTGCCGCTGAGTACGCTCAGTTGTTGGCCCAGCGTTTGCACGAGCGTAAGGCTGAGAGAGCCGAAATCAAGAAGAGAAGAGCTTCCTCTTTGAAGGCTTAAGAACAGCGGTCTGTTCGCCCCCGTACTATAATTGGTATCTATAAATATCACCTTGTTCGACGACAGTGTAGTTAAGGATCTCGAGTGTATCATGTTGCTAAAGATCTGGAAGTTCTTTTGAACTGCTATTACATTAATATCTTGGCTTTTCTCTATTACAATCGAACCATCGTCCTATCTGCTAAATTCTATTACTTCACATCAAGACGCTTCCGCTGCAGCTCCTCCTCCTCCGAAGAATCCCGTTTTCTAACCAACCGCTTGATATTCTCATACACCTGATCGGTGGTCAAGTTCGACTCGTACGTGAAGTTCTTCTTCATGAAATTGCTCTTCTGCTCCTGGTAACGGGGGTCCCGAAGAAGCACCCGTAAATGCGTGTCAAAGTCCTGCTCTGGTATTTGTTTTCCTGTGATGGGGCACTTGATAGTCCGTTGTGACCCTTGTGTAGAATCCTTGTTTTTACGTTTAAGTCTCGTTTCGCCAGCTGCCTTGATCTTCATGCCCTTAGGTGCCTTTTGCTGTGGTTTAGCCTCGGGTTGGGGCTCTTCAGCTTCCTCGGAAATTTCCGGCTCGGGTTGCGCTGTGGGTACTTCGATTTCCTTTGATTTGCTTTGCAAAGACCTGTAGATGATATCCTCCCGAGAAAGTGGCACGGCAAGCTCGCTGACTTCATCAACAGCGTCAAAGTTGATCTTCGCTACCAACGTGAAGTTCTGCCAGTCTATGGAGGCATAGTGGACCTGCTTCTTCTTCTTTTCTGTCTCCTCCGTCTTCTTCTCGATCTTGTGCTGCTGTTCGTAGACAGCACGATTGTATGCATTTTGGAATAAGTCAGACTTCTCCAGCATGATCTTCTCTCGAAGGGCCTTGGATATTGGATCTTTGTCGGGGTCTTCAACCAAGCATATGACTGTCTGGTACTGCTGCACCAATTTCAAAAACAAACCGTGGAGCGAATGTGACCGCTTCAAAAATGCAAACTGGCCTCGGTTGCCTCGGCGTTCCATATATTTATATAAGCTGTCGATGTGTTTGCGTGAGTTGCAAGCGATGTACAATGCAGTAAGCTTGACTACCTCTAAGTCGAATTCCAGAATTGGAGGTAGCTCGCAGAGAAAATGTAGCTCCTCTGGCACTTCTAGCGGTTTCTCCTTTTCAGGAGCTATCTGGTTCTCTGTAGCAGGACCCTCGGATTTGGTTAGCTGGGTCTTATAGTATTCATGGTATTCGTTTTCCGGTTTGAGAAAAGCAAATTTCTCATCCTTGTCATTTTTCAAGAGACGCTCTTCAAAGCTGCTGCCATTCTTTATGACATATCGAGCCGTTTTTTCTATCGTGTCTCGTAGTTGGATGGGAGGAACAGACATGGTAGTTTCAGTAGTAGATGAGCTCTTGATGTTGCACTATGTAGGACGCCTCAAGGCTGCAACATGATATACTACTACTATACGGTTTAAGACGGCAGAAAGAAAGGATTTTGTTATTCGAGGTGAATAATTCGTTTTTGAATAATACAGGGATTAAGGAATTAATAAGCTGCCGTGGCTCAATGAGCTAATAGCAGCTCTAAAACCGTCAATTTTTGAGCTATGACGCTCAAATTTTGTGAGAATAATCCTACGGCCCAAAGGAAGCTCTAGAACAGCTCTTATCTTGCTTTGACGAAAACCCTTGTTTTTGCTTCTCTCATCCAGCTCTCTTCCTTCACTTTCAACAATTGGCACTCTGGCCGAGTGGTCTAAGGCGCCAGGGTAAGGTCACCTTACCATACATTCCTGGTCTCTTCGGAGGCGCGAGTTCGAACCTCGCGGGTGTCAATATTTTTTTGAATCTTAATCAAATCTCCTCTAATTTCTGGAATAAACTTTGATTTTAGGTTTTTGTATTTTTTTCCGGATGGGTCGGCGTGTTCGGACCCGAGGATACAATGTCCCAAAATACTCTATCTTCACGTGACTCACCTGCCATTGCCTGAGATCCTTCTAATCTTAAAAGCCTCTATCAACCACCATGATTCACTTGCTGGACAGATTCACTTCTGGACCACGAGCCAAGAGCCCTTCCGGAAAGCCCAAGCATACTCGACAAAGAAGCGGATCACTCCCTTCTCCCAAAGCTTCGGTCAAATCTGGATATGAGTCCTCTAGCTCATCCGAAAGGGATGGTATGGCTGGAGAGCTAGACCAGATTGGTCGCTTGACTATGCCGTCATGGCCGTCTTTGAAAGACGGGTTTTCGGGCTTTGCTAGTTTTGGCAATCTACCCCAGCTTCCGTCGTTCGACCTACCCTCTTTTGATCTCTCTGATGTATCCAAAAACATCTCCCAATATATGAATTCCTTGAGGAGCAAGGTGGGAGACGACGAGGATCCAGAGAAGATGAATTCTGTGAAAACGGCAGTGGCCACAAAGATCCAAATGAATAGTTTCTTGCAAGACTTGCGAAACGGCCGCTCTCTTCAGGCTGCCATAGATAGACTCCAGCCACTCACAGATCTTATTCACGAGGTTATCACGCTACCCGTTGATGGAGACGAAGATCTAGATAAACCCGAGGCGGCTTTTGATCCTGAGGGTGTGGGCGAAATCGTGAATCGTGACCAACCCTTATTGACCCAACTTGTGCCTCCAGATGGAGAGGAAATAGACGGGCTTCTCAACCCGACGCACAGGCCCAGACGAGACAGACATAGACACAAGGGTCAGAAGTTTTTCAAGCGTGCTGGAGGTGCTATCCTCTCAGATGATACGCAGACTGGAAGCGACCTAGAGTATGTGGAAGAGCTTTCGCCAGAGGAGGCCAAGGCGCTTACGCATTTGGACTCAATCGACGACTTCTACAAAGAGGACCTTCTACGCAGCAAGATTCAGAAAATCCAAAACTTGGCTGACCTCAGCCAGCTGTCGAAAAACAAGTTGGTGACCCGTCTAATGATGGGCAACTACTACAAATACATCAACGAGCAGCTCTCGGAGAAAAAAGGCTTCTCGTTGCGTAATCAGGCAGGACTCCATTTGCCTATGGAAAAGGAGTGTAAGCACGAAATGGAGGATGAGCCATTGTTGACGAATGATGAAGAGTCAGCGGACGAGAGCATGGAGGATGTCGACGATGAGGAAGTGGTGCTTACTCCGGAGGATACATTGCCATCGTGGTTTGACAAGGACAAAAACATCTTAGGTTGCAGCCATTATCAGAGAAACTGCAAGCTTGAGTGTCCCACATGTCTCAAATGGTTTCCATGCCGATTCTGTCACGACCAGGAAGTGACAGACCACAAGATGCAGCGGAATGCTGTAAAGCACATTCTTTGCATGAAGTGCAATGCTCCGCAAGTCCCTGATAGCGCCTACTGTGTGAATTGTGATGAAGAGTTGGCGAACTACTTTTGCAGCCAGTGCGTCTTATACGACAATGATCCGAACAAGGATATCTATCATTGCGACAAATGCGGTATTTGCCGATTGGGCCTTGGTATTGGCAAGGACTACTTCCACTGTAATGAGTGCAACATCTGTTTGAGCATCGACTTGAAAGAGCACCACAAATGTGTCACCAACACTACGCACTGCAACTGCCCCATCTGCAACGAGTATCTATTCACCAGTGTCAGTAAGGTGGTGTTCATGAAATGTGGCCACCTGATTCATCAGCTGTGCTACGACGAGATGGTCAAACACTCGTACAAATGCCCCGTGTGCAAGAAAACGGTTGTCAATGTGGAAACGCAATTTCGAATTCTCGACCAGGAAATACGGCAGCTGCCGCTCCCCCACCCCTACAATATGTGGCGGTGCATCATCAGCTGCAATGACTGCAAAGGCAAGTCCAGTTGCCAGTACCATGTGCTTGGGCTCAAGTGCAAGTACTGCCAAAGCTACAACACCAACCAGCTCAAGCTAATAAAGCCTGAAGAGGAAAGCGCAGCCAACTCCGCCGAGGAGGATCTGGACGGAGCCAACGACCGTATAGCTTCCATGCGGCTCATGCAAACGAATCTCAGTAGCAACTTCATCATCGACGAGCACACGACGGATAACAACACGGAATATGACGCAGACTACAACAGTGACGGTGAGGAGCTGGATGACCAAGGCGGGAACTCCGGCAGTATAGTCAACTTCCGCAGGCTCACCAAGTCACTACTAGGCAAAAGAGACGTTGACGGACCGTCCATTACAGCGGTATTCCAAAAGTTCATCAACAATAATGCGGTGGAGGAAAACTCCGAAAACGAAGTGCAGTCGGAGACCGACATAATTGGTGGGTTTTAGGCCCCAATATTTTTTCGAGTGCCAAACGTCACGATGTGCTGCAAATGTCACGGCGCCCCAAAGCCTGTACAGGCAATCCCAACTGTTACCGATGTTGGCCCCAAAATCTGGGGAAGGTAATGCGGACTGGAGGAGGCCTATTCCAGGCTGAGCTTTCCCCTTTTTTCCCAGCATTCCAAATCCACAATCCACCATTAGCCAAATTTCGTTTGGTTGCTAAATTGGCCCCATCTGGACGGTCTAGCACGTGAGCCCACCGCATGGCCGCATGGCTTTGCCTATACTAGTCGTTTACCTCCACTGTATGCCTGCAAGCGATAAAAGGAACGCACGTAACCCACCTGGCCCAATAAATACCCCAACGCACAGCAAGCGGGATATTCTAACGGCTGATCCCAACACCTTTTTTTTTCTTGTTAAGTCGTTTTCCTGTCACAAACTTCACTTTCCTTCCTGACAGATCTCCTGGTGACCTCTAAGTGAGCTTATATACACTGCGAATCGCTACTTCCGTTCTGGACCACCCGTGAAACTCAATTCGTCATACTGCTCTTTCTTCAAGCAACGCAAACTGTCCACCCACACAATGACTCAGATATGAACTCCATCAAAAAACTAGTTGCATCTTTTGAGCCGTTATACCTGGCAGATCCCGAAAAGGGCCAACCGTTCGACGAGAAGAACTACAAGGAGCAAGAACCCACTGAATCAATAGAGGCCATCGAATCCACCGAACCTCTCGACAATGACACAACAGCATCTAAAACATCCTCATCGTTCCTCCGGCAGCTCTGGTCGATCCTCATGTTCCTTCCCCAGAACTTGCTCATTCGTCCACTCACACTTTTGTGGCTCCTCATTACCTTTCCATTTACCTACTTCTTTGAACAAGAGTACCCTCATATTCTCAGCAACAACGTGCCGCCCAGCGAGGAGGAACAGCGGGAGAAAATCGAGTTGCTCAAGCAAGAACGGATCATGGCCAACCACATCAAGTCACCGTCTTCGCTGCCCAAATACTTCATTCCTCCTCCGCCCCGACTCTTCCCATTGCTGCGGAACCCTGACAAAAGAAAGAAGAAAAAGGTACTCATATTAGATCTAGATGAGACGCTTATCCACTCGCTCTCCCGAGGAGCTCCTCGGTCGTTGGGCGGTTCTGGCGGCCAGTGCCACATGATCGAGTTGAAAGTCAACAACGTCTCCACGTTATACTACGTTTATAAAAGACCTTACTGCGATTTCTTTCTCAAGGAATTGAGCAAGTGGTTTGAGCTCCAGATATTCACCGCCAGTGTGCAAGAGTACGCTGACCCGATCATTGACTGGCTAGAAATGGACTTGATCGACTACAGAAAACCCCAAGGCGCTACACGGGACCCTCCTAGCAAGGTATTCACTAGGCGCTACTACCGAACAGATTGCACGTACAGGCAAGGCGTCGGGTACATCAAAGATTTGTCGAAATTCTTCCCCAGGGACGACGACCTCAAGAACGTGATCATCTTGGACAACTCGCCCGTGAGTTATGCTTTGCACGAGCACAATGCCGTGATGATCGAGGGCTGGATCAACGACCAGAGCGATCGAGACTTGGTCAATCTTTTGCCCATGCTCTACAGCTTGAGCATGTGTATCGATGTGAGGTTTATCTTGGGAATGCGTAGTGGTGAGAAGCTCTTCGAGAGTATGACATAGCTAATGATTCATGAACAGTATACCGGTTGTAGGGGGTCTTTTGGGGGAATGATACGGAAAGGTTCGAAAAGTAAGCAACATTCCCCACCGTTAATGTACCAGCATACAATAGGTTCTAAGCCTCGATCTACTTCAACAAAGAAATAGCATTTATTATAGATCATCCAATGGCCTTTGGCTTAAAGACAAACGAGTGATTTACTCATACATTTATTATAATAGTGAGGACCACTATCTCTGGATGGCTATTGTGTTCCTCTAGCGAGCTGATTAACAATGCAAAGCCCCAATGAGTGGCCCTGACTTTATCAATACATAAAGTACAAATCAATCTCATATATCAAGAGGGAGAATCCTCAATTTCTTGAGTTTTGAAAGTGATTCTGGCATTCTGCAATACTAGATCTTCTTGAAGTCACTTGTAGTTTTTCAGTCTACACATGCATTCTCACAATTGCTGCAAAATCAGAAACCACCTTGATGTGCCAATAATCGCCACATCGATGAAACCGCCATGATTTGCCTTTTTTGGCACTTCCCGCTCTCCATTTTACTCAGATAAAAATGTACAATAAAAAAAAGGTCCTTCAGCGGTTGATCTGGATGATATCACACCCACTCAAAGCTGCAGTGGGCCAATATTCGAACTACTCTAAATCCCCCCTCTATTTTCTTAACTAATCTTCACAATGGCTTAAGGAATTTCACCCACCAAGTGTAATTGACGAACTATGATAAAGATCCCCAACAGATCTGAACTCCACCTGTAAAGGCTCGACTAGGTGGACTATATCCCTCCTAGCGCTGGCGATTCAAGACCAAAATAGCGCATTCTACAAAAAATAAATAGAACACCTACCCCCAAACCATGAAACTGGTCAAAAATTGAATTCGCAAAGAAATGATTCAGACTTCCTCCACCACATCTGACAAGTGCGCGTTCTCATCTTCACCATGCTGCGATTACTAGAGCTCAAGACCAAGGTCGAGCAGAAACAGGACTTGGCAGAATCGTTCAATGAGTTCAAAAACCTTCTACGTGACGAAAAGGTCCGTGAGTCGGACGAGGCTCGAGAACTTTTAAAGCCCATGAATCAAGCTTTCATCCTGGGACATGCTAGGGTGGAGGTGGTCCAGGCACTCATAAACTTCACTGCCGACAGCGACGTCAACAGGGACCTTCTCAGACTGGACGAAGAGTTCTGGAATGCAGCCGACATGGTAATGCGTACTTTAGATGAGCCAGTGGCCGATATGAAAGTGGCAGACTTGTTGGTGATTCTTATGGCCCAATTCATGTACAATGTGGGCCAGGAGCACCAGGATGACTTCAACGCACATTTGATAAAGAGACTAGACGCAGTTTTGGCTTATATTGTTGCCGGGGACAGCGAGGAGGAGATTGCCGTGGAGATTCTCTCCGAGATCCTCGACGAATATCAGTGCTTGCACGAGAGACAGCACAGCGTGTTGATGCAGAAAATGCACCAGGCTTTCCATGACGAGGACCCAGACGACGAGCTTTGTTTATACTGGGCGATAGTTTACCAGAACATGGCGTGCAACACCGCAGTAGACGCCCACTGCACCTTCAGCTTCTACGAAAAAGTGCCCGAGGGCGACTTCCAGCGAGAAACAAAAAGGCGTCTTTTTGGCGGCCAGGGCAACACTTTCCTGCGTCATAGCTACGATAACTGGGCCAACGTGGAGAATAGTGTGGACTACATCATGACAGGAAAGGACTCTTTCGGCATGGCTGCAGCGGCAATTGATGTGGGCAACTGCATCCGTAACAAAGAAGACCAGGAACGGATGACAAAGTTGATCAACGATAAATGCGGTATCAATGCGTTTGTGGAACGCTTGGTCACCCACCAGTGGACAGACATCGTGCAATCGCAATATGTGCACTGTCTCACCAACCTCATGCAACCAGCAGTGAGCACAGCGATATTCGCCCACTGGCGCTCCTTCGCAATTACCGTGAAGGCCGCCTGCGATAACTACGGAATTGTGCCCGAGGCCGCAGCAACAGCACGCAAGCTTCTCAAGAAACTAGCCCTCTGTGACGACTCCGAAAAATACACCGGTTTGTGGGCCCAAGTGCACACCCAGGATGAGGTGCTCCGGGCGCTTTTGCAAAAAGAAGCTGGCCTTGTTCTTCTTGAAGATCGGACCCTTCGGCCTCTGCTCAT
The DNA here is from genome assembly GCA_030563505.1 of Candidozyma konsanensis. Taxonomy (NCBI): domain Eukaryota; kingdom Fungi; phylum Ascomycota; class Pichiomycetes; order Serinales; family Metschnikowiaceae; genus Candidozyma; species Candidozyma konsanensis. The sequence continues at coordinate 204,715 of JAJMJI010000021.1, read as the reverse complement.
AGCTGCGTTATTTGACGCCTCAGGCGAAAAAACGGTCTCTGCGCTTTTAGAGCAGCTCCACGCCCAGGCGCTTTTCTTCTCCCACGGCACTGTAAAAGATACTCTCGCGCGAGATCCAGCCCTCGCTTCTGCGGTAGCAGGGCCATTTGTTCTGTTCCTCCTGATGCTGCACAAAGCATTTCTGGAGCAAGTCAACACCCTTCAGGGTTTTGGGCCCGTGGTGAACAACGCTGGTTTTGTGGCTGCCAAGGCAAAATCGGTTTTTCACGATAACGAAGACGTGGTGTCCATATGCGACGACTTTCTCCGTTTTGTGGCATCCCAGGTATCGCAGTGAGATTCCGTCAGATAGTCGTTTCGCTGGCCCCTCCGGAACCGCACGGCTGTTCGCGGTTGGAAATCGCCTTAGCGCCAGGCCACACCGGCCCATATAAAGCAGTCCTGCCGCTATTTTCACACCTCAGCCATGACTGTTTCTTCGTTTTTCGCCCAAATCGACCACCTGGAGCCAGACCCCATTGCTCAGCTTATGGAGATCTCTGCCGCCGACTCCAACCCAGAAAAAATAGATGTCTCCATTGGCGTCTACAAGTGCGAGAAGGGCAACCCAAATTATGTCTTCCCATGTGTGGCCCAGGCCAAACGCCAGTTAGCGGAAAACGACCCGGGCCACTGCTACACCAACATGACGGGTATCCCGGCTTTCCGCCAACTGGCCCAGCGCACTATTTTTGGTGAAAATCACGACAATGTGGTTTCGCTTCAGGCCATCTCGGGTCTGGGCTCGTTGCACTTTGCATTTGCGTTTTTAGCCGCGGTGGGCATCAAAGACTTCTACGTCGGCGTGCCTGCCTGGGGTAACTACCAGGGCATGATTGAACACGTTGGCGGAAAATTCCACACCTACAAATACTTTGACCAAGCTCTGCGTTCCGTCGACTTTGCAGCCACCGTGGAGGCCTTGAAGACTGCTCCTGCACACAGTGTGTTCGTTCTCCAAGCTGTCTGCCACAACCCGACCGGTTGCGACTACACACAGGACCAGTGGCTGCAAATCGTTTCCATCCTCAAGGAAAGAGACTTGTTCCCTGTCTTTGACATTGCCTACCAGGGATTTGCCAGCGGCTCGGTGGACGAGGACGCTTTTGTCATCCGTCATGCTTACAAGGCAGGAATCGAGTTTATGGTGTGCCAGAGTTTCTCCAAAAACATGGGCCTTTATTCTGAAAGAGCTGGTTGTCTTCACGTTGTTGTCAACGACAGAGACAACGTGGCAAACGTGACATCCCAATTGACTAATCTTGCGCGTGTCGAGATCTCGTTTGCCCCAGCTTTTGGCGCCAGGGTCGCCACCATCGTTCAAGACGATCCTGCCATCCTGGAGCAATGGAAGAAAGACGTTGCTGATGTGTGCAGCCGTATCAAAACTGTTCGTCAGCAAGTGGTGGAGAAGCTCGAGAAGCTCCAGACGCCAGGCTCTTGGGACCATGTGGTCCAGCAAAACGGCTTATTCTGCTTCACCGGGTTGACCCCGTTGCAAGTGGAGAAGTTGATCCTGGAGCACTCCATCTACCTCACATCCAACGGGCGTATCAACGTCGCTGGGCTCAATCTGTCAAACTTGGACACCTTCTGTCGTGCCGTGGACGCTGTGGTGAGGAAGTACCCAGCCGAGTAATCTACGTGTGTACCTAAAATGCATAAAATGGCCTATAGACCACTGAAGTCCCCTGGACTTCCCGTTCTGCCTCTCTCAGACAACCTTACCGTGGATCTTCTTGAGATGCGCCTTGAGGTTGTCCTTTCTGTTGAATCGCCGCCCACAGTCAGGCTCGTCACACTGGAAAGGCTTCTCCGAAGAGTGACTCTTTAAGTGGCGCTTGACGTGCTCCGGACGCTGGAAACGAGCAAGGCAGAGTGGACACTTGTGTTTCTTCTTTGGGTCGAAAGCGTCGTTCTGCTCCTTTTGCACGTAAATCGGCCTTTTCAGATCCAGCTGGAGTATGCTTTCGGCAAACTTGGCAATGTCCTCCGTCGTGGAGGTCCTCTGGATCTGCGAGGCCGTCGGATATCCAGTCAACACCTTGGAGGTAACCTTACTGGCGGCTTTGTTCAACAAGCTCAGGCGAGGATTTGCCTGGGTGATTCTCAGACCCAGAGGCATATTAGCCAGAATATGGTTCATGGGGGGCATCAAACGCCCCGACAGAACAGGCGGCAGAGGTGAAGCCTGTCCAAGAGAGGCACTGGTGCTAGCACTGGTGCTGGTGCTGGAGTGGGTAATAGACGCGAGGTCTATGGATGCTGGGTATGACTTCAAGCTGGTGTCTGCCAGGCGATCGGACGTTATGAGGTCCGGCAGCAACAAGTCGATAGATGCAGATTTTTTGAAAGACTGACGGTGCTGGGCATACTTCGGAGGCGAGCCGTCGGCCAGTATTTCGGGGGTCAGGTCAAGAACCTGGGACAAACCGTGGCTCAGGTGCGAGTTGGGGTTGACGAGCCGGGCCATTCTCAGCTGGTCACCAAACGACGTGAACAGCTTGGCTTTGCGTAGTTGCATACACGCGTCGTCTTCCTGGTCCTCGATTTTGATCGAGTCCAAAGTGTCATTACGACGAAGAGGCGCAGGGCGAGACTGACTGGGTCCCGCCAGATCAAGCAACAGACCGCCAAAACTGTGATTATGAGAAATAGGCGTGAAGTACTGGGAATGCCCCATGGGCGTCTTGCCCGCGGGGGTCGTCAAAGGCGTGGAGTCGTTGTCTTCATGAAGACTGACCCGAGGAGAGACGAAGTCGGAGTGAAACGGATTGTGCTCGTTCAAGTTGACGTGGCAGTTGGCCAAAGCGTCGTAGGTCTTGTGATTAATGTTGGAGGAGGCCAAAAGCTGCGCCAGCGACGGTTCTAAGCTGGCCTTCAGTCGAGACCGGCGGTGGCCCTTGAGCGGTGTTTTGCCGACTTTTGCGTGGGTCAAGGGCAGCACGCCGCCGCGGAGAGGCGTAGTATACGAAATAGACGTGGCCTTGTGGCGACGTCCGGGTGTAGCGGTCGGTTGCAAGGACGAATGTGGCAGATCAAGCAACAGAGGGTTCAGAACCAGCAGCAGAAGCTGAGGCACCAGATCCGCCAGCAGTTGTAGATTGGCCGACAGGTAGAACGTGCCCAGAGGCGGATCGGCCAGATTCAGCACTAGCAGCAGCGTGTGTTGGTGGGAACGTCTATAAGGCTCGTCCAAGGAGATGTTCCTCAGGTGGTAAAAAGCATTGGACTTGTTGCGAGACGGTTCGTCGTTGAAAGGCGCCAGAAGCGGGCGGGCGGCGGAGTCGTCGAAGTCAAAGTCCAACGCCGAGTCGTAGAAGTCCAGCGGGAGGTCGACAAAGTCCAAGTCATAGTTGGAAGACGGGTTATTGGTGTCGCCGGAATCGATGTTCTGAAGCGCCGCTAGCGTGTCCAGGGTGTATAATGGCGGATGGTGATGCTGGGAGGGAGAGCTCATGAGGAACTTTTCCATGGCCCCGTTGGCAGAAAATGGTGTTGGAGGTTGAGGGAGTCCGTTTGATGGAGGTGGTTGGGGGGAGTAAAAAGCAAAAGTAGCGTAGCGGCCCAGAAAAACGCACAAAGAAAAAAGCGAGCTGAGACAGCGCAGGGCAGACAACGGCTAACAAAAAAGGGTGGAATATCGGGGATATGCAGATTTGGCTTCGGAAGCTGCTTTGGTATTTTCAGCTAATTTGTGGGGGGTTAGGCGTGGTCGGAATTTGCCCAGGGTCCTCGGGTGAAAAATGGCACCTGATCCACACAAGGGCTGCGACAAGGCGGGGCCCGTCCGAGTTATTCACTACTTAGTGCTTTTTTTAGAGATGTGTCAATTTTTTAGTATTTTTGGTCGGCCGGTCGAAATTCGAAAGCCAACCTTATTTAACTTCCTTCTACTGCTGTCCGTCCTTGATTATGTCTCTCGAGCAGTGGCTGCGAATTGCCCATGAACCGTGATAGGACGTGCTATTTCTGGCTGCGGCGCCGCGCGCCGCGCAATTGCAGCCCGCTTCTCCCATGACACCTCAAATTCAAATGCCCCTAATAAATCTACTAATTTCTCTCTCTTTCCTTTCGCTTCAATTGGTCCCCCTCTGAGCCGTCACAGCCGATTATGTGGGCGCGCCGAGGACGCGTTTACATTCCTGCATACAGGTCGCCGCAAAATGCGCCCTCACTTCTGTCACCGCGTTGCGATAGCCATACTTAGGCGCCACGATCCTTGCCCTGCTCCGCCCCGTGCTATTTTTGGAACCCGAAAAAGTCTCCAGTATAATAGCAACCGACCCTATTTGCCAGTGTCTTGAATCGCGCTGGTGCACGGGTTTTTGCCCGGAACGAAGCACCTCCTACAGCGGTTATCCATGCATGGAACATGCATTCGCTCGCTTAGACCCATGCGTGGAACCGCTTACCCAAGATCCAGAAATGGCGTAAGAGACCCTAAAACTTCTTTAGCTTGAGTTTTAGTCAGGGGATGATGTTGACGTCATGGCGGTGATGGATTTTGCATCCTTCGGTTTCCAGAATATTCACGGTTGATCCCTGAAGAATCGGGTGATGCCGGACACCGCGCTCAGGCTTAGAGTTGTAACAGGAATCGGGCTAGCAAAGGCCCGAGGACCGCTGCCCTTTGAGACTACCCAAATAGGAAAAGACCTTGAATTCGAGGATCTCTCAGTAAGAATGAAAAATCAATGTGAAAAATGATCGAAAAAGAAACGGCGTCAAATGGCATGGGTTTCAAGATTTAGGATGAAGATCGGAGGATCTTGACTTGAAAATACGTGGAATTAGTCACAGCTGACAACGAGGAGTCGATATGATTTACAGGTCAAAAAATAAGGAGCCGCAGAGTTGTTTCATTTCATAGTCTCTGAATTTCCAGCCTCTGAATTTCGTTTCTTTCAGAGTGGAAGCTGAAGGAGAGTGCCGTTTCAGGAAGTTTATAGCCTTTGGCTCCATACTGCTTAAAATCAAAGCTTATACTGGCTGTGAAGGAATGAGTATGGCTGGAATTTTTGCCTAGTTAAGGAATTCGACACTCGGCTAAAACATAGGTCACATAATGAGTGAAGGCACAGGCAGGGTTTTCGAATGGCCAGGCTCAAGAGCTATTTAACTGTCCATTGCTAAGCTTATGAGGCGTCTCTACTCTTCTATTGATTCATAAGGTCTAACAATAGCAAGCAGCTGGATTTCAAGGTGTACGAAAGCGTCCAACCCTTCATCTGCCTTGACACCTTCTTTCGAATAACCAAAACCCTGGCAATCAACACAATGTTTCTTCCTCATAATTTCTCCCAATTGAGCCAAACACAGTCGAGTAAAGCGTGGAAGGCTTCTGTTTCTTCCCAATCTAGAAGATTCGACTCAGGTTGAAGGATCTGGGGTTACTCTGACTGTCTTACTGACCTCCTTTGACACTCCCTCCGCCTTTCTTTCATCCCTTTCAAGAAATAATCTGATTGATTATTCTCTCCGCTACACTGTGCTTGGGCTAGGCTTGCGGCTCCAATTGAAGTCTCTCACTAAAAGCTCAACTCACCTCCATCGCCCATCTACACCCGGTTCTAAATCCTTATATTTAACAGTCTTATGGGTTCTGCTTGACAAAGTCGACACCCTTCTTGATGTTGCCAATCAAGGTCTCCTTGGCCTTCTTGATCAAGCCCTCCTCGTAGTCGGACAACTCACCCAAGCCGTGGATCTTCTCAGCACCCTCAGGGCCCAAGGTGACCTTGGAGGAGAAGAAGTCAACACCCTCGTCCTTGAACAATGGAGAGTCGACGAAAGATGGCTCGACAACGTCGGTCTCACCAGCCAAACCGTCCAACACAGAGCCAGCGAATCTAGCACCGGCCTGGGCCATGGACAAAGTGGCAGAGCCAGCACCGTCCTTGGCCTGGACAACCTCGTCACCACCAAACTGGATTCTGTGGACCAAGGCGTCTCTGGTCTCCTGGTCCAAGCTCTTGTGGTTGGTCTGAGACAACAATGGCACGATGGTGACACCAGAGTGACCACCGACAACGGTGATCTTCTCGTTGACAGGGTTAGTGCCGGCCACCTCAGAAGCGAATCTGGAGGCTCTCAAGACGTCCAAGGTGGTGACACCGAACAACTTCTTGGGGTTGTACACACCCTTGGACTTGAGCACCTCAGCGACAATTGGCACAGTGGAGTTGACAGGGTTGGAGATGATGCAGAGGGAGGCGTTAGGGGCGTAGTCGGCAGCAGCCTTGGCCAAATCTCTGACAATAGAAGCGTTGGTGTTGAACAAGTCGTCTCTGGTCATACCTGGCTTTCTTGGGACACCGGCTGGGATGACAATCACGTCAGAGCCAGTCAAGGCCTGCTCCAAAGAGTCTGGGTTGTAGCCCTGGACGGTGGAGTTGGTGGGCACGTGGGAAACATCGGCGGCAACACCTGGGGCACCCTTCAAGTCGTAAAGGGCCAAGTCAGTAACCTTGTGGTTCAACTTCAACAAAAGCGACAATGGCTGGCCAATTCCACCACCGGCACCGAGAACGGCAACCTTGTAGGCAGAGGAGGCAGAGGAGGCGAAAGATCTAGCAGAAACCTTGAACATCGTATGAATAAATTGGAGTCTGGGGAGGATCGGGCCGGTGAATTTTTCGCGCTTATATAGTCGTGGGGGATAGTGTGAAAACCGCTCGACCTCGAGTACCTGGGCCAATCAGCGCGAGCGATTCCCAGGCCCGCTAGAGCTCTCCGAGTCCGACCGAACGGCGGGAATATGGACTTTTTTTAAAATTGCAGTGGAATTGAGGAATCCAGAATTGTGGGGAAAGCGGCGTCTGCTTTTCCCGGCTTTGCCCAGAACGTAATGGCCGCTGATTGGTAGATCCAGCCTGCTGTGGCTCAGGGCTTTCGCAGCCATAATCTGGGGTTGACAGCACAGAGATTGCGGTGAGGGTATTGTTCGAGAAATGTGAGAAGTGAGTTGGAAAAGTTGTTGAGCTTGTCATATGAGATAAGGAAATGGTCGGAGTTGCAGTAGTGGTGTTTGTGGTCTGGTTGGGTGGTGGTCTGGTTATAGGCTGGGGAGGTGAAAAGCAGGTGTAGTGATTCGGGCGAATGGAGATTTTCCAACAGGCAGTTCTTCATTGAAGTGACGAAGGAGGAAGTTCACTCGAGATGCGACCTTCAACGTGATCTATTGATAGTTTCAAGAAGCCATTGGATCCGTTTTGAGAGTCCTGCCGTGACTGCCAAACCCATGGGCCCCACAGTCATGGGCTATTCCAGTAGGTATGAGAATATGACTTTTTTAAGTGCTTTAAACTTTTTCCTAGGTAGAAAGACTTCGGCACAATGCTGAAATAGGCTAGGAATCGTCCATTATCAGCTCCCTAATCGACACGGCCGTGATTCTATAACGCATGTCAGCCAAGATGCCTTGAGGAACGGCGATGGTTTGAAAAAGAAGCTTCATATAAGAGTGATGGTTTGAGGTTCAATTCCTAAAAAGAAAAAGGGCTAAGAGATACCAGCTAAAAGTATAGTTCAGCTGGGAAGCAGCTTTGGGGTTGTGGAGTACCGGTTCGTCTTTTAGACGAGTAGATGAAATCAGTACCTTGATGGAACTTATAGGGGAGACTGAAAGATCCTTTTCCAGCTAATTTGGTAACGTTTGGACAGAAAAAGTAAGTGAATGAACTGTCTCGGTATCCTTTTTGAGTAGTTTGGACCATCTCTTTCTAACAAAGCAAATACTCCCCAGTTTTGTGGCTAGTAAATGATACAGAGTCAAAAGGCAATGCTTTGCTGAGACAGATCATTGCCTCCATCGCCTTTCTGCCTTGCAAGGTCAATTGTTCCATTTGTAGAATCGCCACTTACCTGTGGCACAGTGCACAATTCAGTGGATTCCCAACGTTTCGAGCAATTCTATTCGGTTCAATTACACTATCCCATTTGAAACCGAGTCTGATGAGCCAACTTCATTCGTTGAAGTTCCATCCAATGGAGAGAAGATGATTTAGCGAAATTTGAGCGCCCAAAATCGGCCATATTGTGCCTAACTGTCCAAAAAAGGTAGCACGTAAGTTATGCCTTCATAGAGATATTTTTTTTCAGCCAAAATCGCGAATTTTGACCTAATTATATGCAGCTCATATATTATCCGCACCACTTGCTTTTAGATTTTGCCTTTATGGCCAAGTTGGTAAGGCACCTCACTAGTAATGAGGAGATCGTCAGTTCGAATCTGGCTGAAGGCATTATTTTTGCATCGCGCATACACATATCAATAAACTCATACCCAAACACCACCATATTTTTTGATGTCAAATCGAGACCATGCCAAAAAGCATTCCATGGACATTCCCCATGTGACGTCTGTGGAATTGCCTTTCAACGTTAAGAATATAGACAAAGCCGTTCATATGCTAGGAGGAAAAGAGAGACTCCAGAAAGCCATCAACTCTCAGTACAGACACTCAGCTATTCAGCCCAGCAGTCACGCTGTTGACGACAAAACCTTGGAATTAAAACTCCGAAATGACCCATTCCACCATCCAGTCCAAGCTTCGGTCAACCGAAGAGAAAAGGTTTTGCTTAAGGTTTCCATACCCAAGTCGAGTCTACCCAAAGACTACAAAGATTCCCCTCAGAAGTACTCTGTAAGGGAGCTTTTGAAAAAATCTGAGCAAGACGGGCTTCAATCGAAGGTGGTGCCTGTGGCTATCATAAACAAGAACTATAGTTTTAGGGCAATCGCCGATTTCCAGATGTCGACCAAGAATAACAAGATGGCACAAGACTTCAACAACAATGTGTTGCGTCTGAACCAATTTGACGACTACAAAAAGTTTTATCAAGAAAAACTCAAAAAGACGGACGACTACGAAGATCCGCAGATATTCGAGAACAAGGACCATCAGCTTATACCGCCTCCACACTTCAGCGGCATTCGTTTTCCTTTCGACTTCAGATACCAGAAAAGCCCTTACACTGTTACTTTACGAGACGAAGAAGGAAATGCGAAGGTGGTTATGAAATTGGACTCTAAAAAGTTGTTCACCAACACGGTGGACTTTTACGGCGACTCAGTGCCCCAGGCACCTCTCCCAGAAATCATCAAGAAATACGAATGGATGGTGGCAACGGATCTTTCTAGTGAATATGCTGACGCGAAGCTTTTTGATTGTATTCATTTTCTCAGGAGACTCTTTGAAGTCAAACCTATATGGTTGAGAAAGCTGTTGGTGGATGCCACTCCAGAACCATTGAAAGGCGCTGTGAAAGAGGCACTACCTTACGTGTCTTTTTGCTATAAGAATGGTCCTTGGAGATTTTGCAATGTCAGGCTAGGGGTGAATCCTAAAGAAAGCAGCTCATTTTGGGTATACCAGAGTGGGTACTTCCGTCTACAAGGACTCCGCTCGAAGCTTGACCAGAACGAGGATCTCACGCGAGTGGTCCCCAACACCATCAAAATGAACGACCCTAATTCGGAAATAACCGTCTCTGAGCATTTGCTTTTCACCGGTACGAAACTCCCTCGAGCAATTAATTACCAGATCGGTGACATTACGGACGAAGACATTGTCGCTGTCATAAAGCAAGCGGAAGCACAAGGCGAGCTCTTGAGAGATACGCTAGATCCACAGGAAGGCTGGATCAAGAAGCAGATCATCGAGACCATTCGTCGTATCGTCAGATACAAGTTGCGCCGGATGTACAAAGAATTGCCCATTGAGCACGAGAAGATTGATGAAATTGTGAATGCAGACTATACAGAAAAGGAGATTGGAGAGGACCAAGATGAAGATATGGATGGTGATGTCGACGAGGAGGTTGAAGAGGAGGATGAAGATGGAGAAGAAGTGAAAGACACCCAAGAGCATGGTATGGATGAGGATGTGATTGATTCTGCTTCTGTGACTCAAGAAGCAGTTCTTAATAGAATCAAGCAAGCTGGAGGAGCAGCGGCCGAGAGACTCGCTTCCTTCGATGGTTTCATCAAACACGAGGCTATCCACGCAGACAATTGAACCACATCCTTGAGCAAATGCACTATGACAGATGACGAACAAATTTTTTAAAGCAAAATCTCTAAAAAAAAATTACATCCGGAGGTCTAGCTGATCGCTATGGTTGAATAAGTGGTGCCCTTCCTGCAGTACACACACAACTCGCTCTGGATAAAAACACGTAGAGCGACTTCAACAAGAACTCATCCACCGCCATGACTAAAGCCACCGAAACCGCCCTTGCATTTTTCGCCGTTGGTGCAGTCTACTTTGCTTTGATCACTGGCACCATTCCCACTGGCGAGTTGGTGCAGAACGAAATCTTGCCATACTTGCCATGGTGGGCTTTGGTCACTTTTGGCAGCTACTCCTTGGCCACGCTAGGCTGGGGTGTTTTGACTTTCAAGAACAAGGAGGGCAGCTACAGGGAGTTGTTACAGCAGATCGACGAGGCCAAGACGTTCTACAAACTGAAGGGTCTTGACTTGGACGAGTAAGTTTCATGATGTATGCCAATATAAATTAAGATAAACGATGCAAAAATGATGTAGAGAAGGGAACAAAGCTCGGTTGCCTTCTGATGCAGATGATGATTGGCCAGGAAAGGGCCATGGTAGTAGGGACTCTGAACAAGTTTTGGTCCTTGACGGTTTCTAAAGGGGGTCAATAGTATCCGAAAGCTTACGAGGCTTCAGATCTTGCACGCCTCTTGGCCTTCAACCGCTTTTCGGTCTGGGCAAACACTCTAATGGCCACAGGAACACCACTCCAACTCTCTTCGGCGTCCGACTTCGGGGCGGTCTCGGGGTCGACCTCCATGCCCTCGGGGATGTTTTCCTTGTTCAACATCTTCAATGGCGGGTGGAAGTCAGCAGGCCATACGCCGCCTTGCTCCTTGAGCTTGTCAGCCGCCAAAGCTCTTCTTTCGTTCCAGTCCTTGACGTCATCATTGTACAATTCCCAAACACAGTTGATACAGCCACTCATGCAGCAGTTGTCGGGTTCCAAGGGCCTGTCTGGGACGGTTACACCGGCAATGATTCGTGGTTCACCGATGTTCATACGACTGGAGCTCTGTCTTTCCTCACCCTTGATACGGCCGCCAAAGACCTTGGCGATCCTCTCTTCTGGCGAGAGATCCTCAAGCGCGTAGTTCCCCTCAAATGTCGTCTTCGTCTTTCCCTTGAGCTTTGAGAGCTCTCTGGGTTTCATCAACAGGGCCTCGATAGGCATTCTTGGGTGCGTCGGGGTCCTGAGCACCAAGTCGTAAAACGCAAATTTGCTGGACGCACGCACTAGCGACGTGGATAATTGTCTATAGCGTCTAATCATGACCAAAAGTTCAAAAGAATGGAAGTAGCTTTCGCTGTAGGTGATGCGCAAAACATCTCTTATGTATGAGCAATTCTCACAGGGCCGGCCACTTGTGGAGTCTGCAGGCATTACCAAGACGGCCCTCATTACAAATGCGCACATTGGTCAAGGCCCAGTCATGCCTCTCTTATACCGTCCATTTGCAACCATTACTTGCACTTTTTTAATGTCACCTGTTTGGATGTCAAACGCTCTCAATATCGAGCGCCTTGAGCGCCTCGTCAATGCTAAGGAAAAACCCGTTTCCCAATCGCTTGGCCACAGTGTATGTACGTAGAGATGTGGAGCTGCTTCCTCCAGAGAGCCGAGGTGTCGACCTTCCCTTCACAAACCGCTCGTAGTTGTAATTGACTATCCCCACAATTCCCAGCTGCCGAAACCTGTTTCGGACTTGCGAGTTTGTCGGCACTCTTGCAAACGATACACATATATTGTCAACCTCGCTGTATCTGCGCACTATCTCGCATAGCGTTTGCGTAGCTGAAGCGTCGATGCTTGTCATGCCTTTGCAGTCGAATATCACAAACTTTATGGCGCCCTTTTCAAAGCCCCGAACAGACGGCTGAGAAGGATGAACCAGAAGTGTGCCGAACTTTTCGATTCGGCTAAGCCGTCCCCGCAACGCACCCAGATTGGCAAAGTTCAATGGCTCAGGTATCTTGATAATGAGCACACCTTCAATCTGCTGGATTTCAGCGACCAACTCTGCCAAATTGTCCGTCTCTCCATTGCCTTCCTGGTGCTCTGCTTCTGTGTATGTGGAAAAACTCTCTTCGATGAGTTCGTCGGCGTTTCTGAATACCGTTGTGTTCGGCACTCTGCCCAAGATATGGATGCGGGACTGGGTGCCAGCCTTGATGATTCGAACAACAGCAATGACTATGGCGAGAATGACGCCCGATTCGACGTTCCAAAATATTGTCGTAGCAAAAACCAATAACAAAGAGACAATCTCATCGTAGCCGGAAATTCCCCAGTAAAACGTCACGTCGTGTGGAATCTCTTCAAGCACTGTCAACCCAATGATAGTGGTGCTCAATGCAAGCACACATTCGGGCAAAAAGTACAATAGAGGAAGCAAGTACCGAATGGCAATCACCACTATGACCGCCATGATCAGCGTGGCCATGGGCGTCAGTGCTCCAGCGAGAATGTTCACCTTGGATCTACCCAAGGCACCGAAGGAAGGAAGACCACCAAACATGGTGATGGCGAAATTGGCCATTCCGAGCGCCACTAGCTCCCTATTAGAAGAAACGTTGTAGTTGTAGCGTGCACCAAGAGCCTTGGTGGCCGTTGTGGAGTCGAAGAAGCCGAGAATGGAGCAGAGAAATGACGTTTGGAAGACCCTTTTGAACAACGGAAAGCGGGAGAGCTTGAAGGGATTGACGATCAAGGAAGCAGTAGACTCTTCGCTTGTTTTGGTTTTGGTCAAATCCCCCACAATCTCCACGCCCTTGCTGTCCCAGTCCAAGGTGTAGGAGAGTATGGTAGCTACAACCACCATGGCGAGAAGCTCGGGGATATACACCGCCAGCTTGAAGCCGTAGCGACCGACCAAGATATTTTTGAGTTTCCGTACGAGAAGCACAATAATCAAGGTGGTCACTGTAATGGCAACCGTGAGCCTGTGTGCCTCCAGAGCATTCACCACTGCAAACACCACCTTATCGACAATGGACTGCGGAGGCTGTTTTGCAGCCAAATGCTGGAGCCCCATCTGAATGTCAAACTGGTTAATGATCATCACCACGCCCATGGCGCCTATGAAGCCCTTGAGCAATGCCCGCAGGAAAATGTTATCTAGAAACCCCCACTTGAGCAAGCCACACGCTAACAAGATTGCAGACGTGCCCACCGAGATGGTGGCACTGACTTCCAAGTTGGTCAATTCCATCTCCTTGTGAGAGTGCAAGATATCCTGAATTACCTGGCCATACAAAACAGCTGTACTTGGCAGCGGCCCAACCACAAGCACAGGCACTCCGCCAAAGACAGCATAAGCAGCAGCAGCACCCACCACAGAGTACAATCCCACCAAAGGCGGCAACTTAGCCAAAGAAGTGGCCAATGACATCACCAACGGCATCTGGAAGCTGGCCATAGTAGCGCCAGCCAAAGTGTCTCCCAACAAACTCTGCTTAGCGCTATAGTTAGGAAGCCACCGTAGAATGGGAAGATAGTAGCTGATATACGCCCAGCGACTGAAAGACTTATGGGCCTCGAGGGACTCCAAGTTGAGCAGGTCCACATCACACAGACGGTAGTCGGCAATAACAGGGTCCATGCTCCGGGCAGAACGGACCGATCTGACCGACTGGGAACTGGGTACAGAGAGTAGAGGAGGTCTGGCACGACGAGTGGAAGAATTAGGCACCAGCGACGGTGGGGGAGTGCTCAAGAGCCTAGACGACTCTGAGGGAGGAGGCATATTTGCTCGGTGCGATTTTCGAGATTTTGTTTGGGAATGCGCTCTTTATATGCTTTTTTTCTCTGGTGTTGTCGAATCGTGCCTGCCGTGCACACCTGAGGGGAGCTTCCCCTCGATCTGAGGTGTAGCAGTATTATCAACACGATGGTGGGCGACATGTAGTTGGAGGTGAAAATGTGGGGTGGTGATATTTGACTTGTTGGTGGCTTGGATTTTGATCTCTATTTTTTTTTTTTGACTTTTTTTTTTTTTTTTTTGTAGCAGGCAGCAAGCTGCAGCGGCTTGCTTTGCAACCTAGTTGACCCGTAGGTTCCGCTGATTTGGTAGGGTAGGTGAGGAGTATGTAAAGCGTAGTAGCTATGGTGGACTTTGATTTCGCTGTTAGTTCTAGCCATTGAAACTCTTCGCTTTTTCATTCTATGGAGTTATTTTTTAGTATCGAGTGGTGGGATCAGTCTTGGAAACTCTTCTATTACCTCTACAGTGATGATTGTGGAACTCCTGATTCTTGCTAGGTTCCGCTCCCCCTACTTGTATAGTCTTTTTCTAGTTTAAGTTTAAACCGAGATATCCTCACATTCATTTAGTCATCCAAGAAGACTACCCACCTAATCGTCTTTAAAGTGTCTATTGGTCTATCTGAAACCTATCAAGTGGTTCATGTCTAATAAATAATCATGCGTCGTTCTCCTTCACGATCCGCTCCACAAGCTCGTTCGTGCCGAATGGGTTCTGGATGTACAAGTTGTGGCCGCCCTCTGCCACTATATGAAATCTGGCATTGTCCACACCAAACGTTTCATTGAGTTCATTGACTAGCTTCTCCCCCGCCTCTGAGTTCATGAAATCATACTGCCCGTAAGCAATGTGCACCTTGAACTTGGAGAGGTCTTCCTTGTTGGAACCCATGAACTTGTCATAAAGCGGCCATCGGCTTGTCGTGGAGGGCGTCAAAAGGTACTTCACATGGGTGTCTGATTTTGTTCCGCTAGTGATCGAGTTGTATAAGTACTCGATGAGTAGTTGGCACTCAGTGTTGGAGCCAAAGACCAATTCATTCTCACTTGTGAATACCTTCGGTCCACCAAGCTTGTTGATCACCTTGTTTATGGCAAAAAGCTTACTGTACCACATATCGTAGTACTTGGCTACTCCCCACGGACCCATGAACTTCAAAAGCCTGGGCAACTTGGGCTGGACATGGTACCATTTGTAAATTGTCTTCTTTGAGAGAATCGGGTACCTGCTCAAGAAATTGTAAGAGGTGGGGTCAAGGGAGGGTGAGTTTTCCTCCTGTTCTGGAACTGGTGCTGTCAAGGCAAATGCTGTTCTCTCTAGCCCCACAGGCGACAAAAGCACCAATCGGTCCACCTTGTCTGGGTTTCTCACACTGTAAGAACCCAACCAGTACCCGCCAAAGGAATGACCCACCAAAAAATCAATTTTGTCAATCTTCAAAGATTTTCTCCACCCATCTAGCGCTTGGGTGTAGTAATCCTCCATGTCTTTGAGCACTGGGAGGAGCAGGTCTCTAGACTGCTTGAACTTCTCCGCATCGAACTCGTAGCTGTCAATGAGCTTATAGTACTTTTTGTAAAGCTCCTTAGGGACTGTCGGCTTGGTATCATTCATCTTTATATAATCCACTTGCGGTATAGGCGCACTATAGTCGATGCTCTTGATGGGAGGGTTGGAGCTCAACGCAAACGTGATATTGTCGAGAAAATGTACTTTGTAGTTGTGTTTGAGCCCCTTGAGTTTGTTGATAAGCTGGAAATTCCGGGCAAAACAGCCTAGCGAAGCGCCATATCCATGCACGAATACCACATGTTTGGTGGTGTAGTTCTCACCGTTGACCACCTCAAAGGAGACCTCGTTGATGAAGTTCCCCTCGTCGTCAATGGGCACTTTACTAGTTTCTCTTTTGACTCCCTCGTTCTCCTTCTTATTCAAGGGAAAGTGGTGGTCAAGCAACGCTTGTTGAAGCTCTTCGAGTCTGCCTGGTCGAAGAGAGTTCCACCAGATATTCAACAACTTTCCAAAAGGAAGCTTTCCCACGAATCGACCATTTGGTTTATACGTCGGCGGAAGCTGAAAGCAGCGAATCTGCCTTTTTAGCACCCATGGCCTCAAGTTAAATCGCAGTGCAAACATATGGAGAAAGAACCGCGGCTTGATATGGATCTCTTCGCAGCCTAGGAGTTACACAAAATCTGCAGAGGAAATGCCAGACCCAGTTCATCACGGGTCTGCTGGGGGTCGTTACTATTTACAAAAGATGGTTAATCTAGTTTTCGCCTTTGACCAAACCCACCTTAGCGGGTCTCAACACTCTGCTGTTCAAGGTGTAGCCAGGCTGCTGAACATGGAAAACGGTGCCGGGCTCCTTGTCGGGCTGGGGGATCTCAAAGGTGGCCTCGTGGTGGTTGGGGTCGAAGGCCTCGCCCATGGGGTCGATTTTCTCGATTCCGTGCTTCTCCAATGTTTTCTGGAAAACGTGTTTCGTCATGGAAACACCATCGTAAAGGTTCTTCACTTCGGCACTGGAAGACAAGGTTTCCTCCTTAACTGAGCTCAAGGCCAACTCGAAGTTGTCGAGAGACTCCAAAAGGTCCTTGGCGAATTTCTGCAAGGCAAAGTCCTTGCTCTTTTGCATCTCTTTCTTGGTAGTTTCTTGCAAATTCCTGAAGTCAGCGACCGCTCTGGCGTAGTGGTTCTTCATGTCAGCCAAGTCCTTGTCTTTCTTCTCCAATTTTTGCTGCAACTCCTTCACAATTGGGTCCTGCTCTGGCTCCTCCTTGACCTCCTCTTTGGCCTCCTCCTTGGCCTCTTCCTTAGCCTCACCCTCAGGCTTAGTGCTGTTGAATCTGACTGCCGCCAAATTGTATCTTAAGGGCTGGACCATAGCAGGTCTGGCCATCCTAAGGGCTGGCATGGCGGCGGATCTCGTCACGGCGTAAAGAGCTCTGTGCATTATGATGAATAGGTGCTACACTATAACTAAGGTGACTCCGAGAAATTTTCAGTGGACCTCACTTCTGGTTGTGTACAGGGGGCACCAAAGTGTGACTGTTAGGTGGCAAGGGCGGGATGATTTTTTGAAATTTTCTTGAGAGATGTTGGATGAGGTTGCGTGGAGGTGGAGAACCTCTTCGGAGACTCCGTTGTTGCAAGAGTCGGCGTGGAATGCCCGCACCTTCAATTCGCAGCCAAGGAAGAGAGAACCCTGAAGATGATGTGGGGGGTCTTTAAGAGCTGTAGGTTGAAGAAAAAAGAAAACCTTCTTTGATTTCGGTTCCGTCATTAGAACGCCCGCCAAGTAGCAGATCGCCTGAACAAATGGCACCTCACCTCGACCATACGGCTGAACACCTCTATATTATCCCAGGCAATCTACAGCTGCGAACTGTACTCCTCGGACTTCAATTCCGCCGGGACTGACATACCCTTGAATTGGGTACATTCGAGTCAAATTAGCAGATCAAAGGAGAACCTTAAGTATAAGCGGAACAAAAAAATCATGGACTCGAGCTGGACAAACTCGTTTTTTTTTTTTGTCTCATGTATCGATGGCTCTTTAGTCTGTCTGTCCGGAACCACAGCTAATTTTACAGATATGCTATTAATCTGGATATCTAGATACTTGTGACCTTCGACGCAGACTTTCAGTCTCCTTGATCACCTGAATATCAGGTCATAGTGGGCATGTGTTGGGTGGCATATTGGCCAATCTCAATATTTCACAGCCATAGCTCAAGATATAAACAGAAAAGCTGCTTGAGACCCGAGGCAGTACATCCCGTAGCTGAATATCTGATCTTTGGCTGTCAAGCCGAGGAATAGGGTGGATAGTGGATCTGAGCAGAATAACTTGTAACTTTTCACAAATCCAAGCATTGTGACTTTGACTTCTCATACTTCAACGTTTGACTTCTGGTTGGAATGTTGACGATTTAAGACCAATAGATCCTGGTAAGAGACGGAGGTTTCGTGATGTTGTACGTTATTCGTACAATCCACTTTTTGGACGTTGAGGCTTTTAGAAATTGAACCTCTTCGATTTCTGTCTTCTCGTGAAATAGAGTAAGGAACATTTTATAGCGATTGTGGCTCGAAATTCAAGAGCCGATCTCCTTCATATCTCGAAGAAGTGCCTCCTGTCCGTTCCAACTATGCAAAATAACGCAGACACCGAATGGTTTCCGAGACTCTTTTCGCTGGTCGATCAACGTGACTTTTGTAGATCATCCTTCCAAAGCTGATTTTTAACGGCCAGATGAAGGTGGCTGTATTTGCGCTTGTCACTATCCCTCACCATATTCTCAAAAACAGTAGCCACCCTCCACTTTCGAGAAAAATGTACACTCAAGGAAAAGATAAACTTTCGTCAAACCAACAATGCATTTGCTTATCTATCATACCTGGAATTTTTCTACTTGACCGCCATGGTCAATTCCTTCGCTTATTTAGTCGCCCTGCAGAATTCGGCCCGTGGTTGCAAAATTTTTCGCCGCGCCAGTTTCGTCTGATCTTGACAGAGATACCGCACCGGTAGACGCAGGTGTCACTATCGAAATAGGCAACCAAATTCCACCCCGACTTTTGCTGCCAAAACGCTCCCTATTGTACATTATCTAAAAGAAAAATTTCCATACTGAACAGCCATGACTATCCACAGGTAATCTTGAGATCCCCTCCAGGCTTATGCCGCAATAGACCTATGTGTCTGAACCCCTCAGGCTTTGCCATCATCTGCTGATATGTGCCGACTTGAGCAAGAGCTTTAGCAAAAGAAAGAAAAAATGATCTGCTGGACTTCCGATAAGCAAGAATAGTTCGTAATTCGAAACCCTTTTTTTCTTGGACATTCGAGTTGAACACCGACCGCACCTCATCTGTCCTTATCTATAAAGCAAACGCCTTTTCCTGCACCGCCGCACCCACCTTATCCACTTGTCTTGTTTTATCGGACTAAGCGTTGATGTCTCTCTGCAGCCTGGGCTAATCAGCGATGCCGCAGTGAAAAAGGCATAAATACTCGGGCTCTTGCCCCGTTTTATCTGTAGATCAAATGTCCAAAAGTCCCATCACAACCTTCGAGGTAACCGAGGACGCTAGCATAGAACCAAACAACAAGCCATGGTACAAGAGATTCAACGACTGGATCGAGGTCGACAATCCTGGCGATTTGACCACGATGCAACGTTTTCTCTTCAACCATGACTTGCGCCCTGTTGAGGCAGCTAGAAGACAGTGGTCTTGGTACAACTATGCCTTTTTTTGGATTGCCGATTCGTTCAACATTAATACCTGGATGATTGCATCCGCTGGTGTTCAGCAGGGTATGACTTGGTGGCAGACGTGGCTTTCCGTCTGGGCCGGCTACTTGTTGTGTGGTGTCTTCGTCTCCATTTCAGCTCGAATTGGTGTGGTGAACCACATATCGTTTCCAATTGGCGTAAGAGCATCGTTCGGTATATTTTTCGCTGCTTGGCCAGTGCTTAATCGTGTGGTGATGTCTTGCATCTGGTACTCAGTTCAAAGCATGGTGGCAGCCCCATGCATTGGTTTGATGTTGAGAGCAATCTTTGGCCAGCATCTTGACCAAACCATGCATAACGGAATCAACAACCCCAACTTGACAACTTTCACATTCTTGACATTTTTCCTCTTCTGGATTTTCCAGCTCCCGTTCTTGTGGTTCCCTCCCCATAAGATAAGGCACTTGTTCACTGTCAAGGCCTACATTGTCCCGATTGCTGGTGTGACCTTTTTAGTGTGGACTTTGGTTAAGGCTCACGGTGCTGGTCCCGCTATCCACAAATCTTCATCACTCAGTTCAAACGACTTAGCTTGGGCTTTCGTCGAATCGACAATGAACTCATTGGCCAATTTCGCTACCTTAATCACGAACGCTCCAGACTTTTCCCGTTTTGCCAACAAGCCTTCTTTTCAAATGAAGTACGTTGTTCAAACGGTTTCCATCCCGTTGTGTTTCTCCATCACTTCGTTGATTGGTATCCTTGTTAGTTCGGCTTCTGAGGTCTTGTACGGAGAGCCCACTTGGAATCCATTGGATGTTTTGGGTCACTTCTTGGACAACTACACTGCTGGAAATAGGGCCGGAGTGTTTTTGCTTGGATTCTGTTTTGCCATTGCCCAGTTGGGTACAAACATTTCGGCCAACTCACTTTCATTCGGCACTGATGTCACTTCTCTTCTCCCCAAGTACTTGACCATCAGAAGGGGTTCTTACCTTTGCGCCATTTTGGCATTGGTTGTGCAGCCGTGGAACTTGACATCGAGCTCTTCCAACTTCACCAACTACTTGTCAGCATACTCCGTCTTCCTTTCATCTATTGTGGGTGTCATTTGTTGCGATTACTACTATGTGAGAAGAGGTTACTTGAAGTTGACTCACTTGTATTCTTTGTTCGCTCCTGAGGACCATTCACAGCCTTCTGTGTACAAGTATAACAAGATTGGCTCCAACCCAAGGGCTCTTATAGCCTACCTTTGCGGAATCATGCCCAACATCGTTGGATTTGTGGGACAGGTGAAGGGCGAGTCTGCCGTGCCAATTGGCGCAATCTACGTCTACAGACTCAATTTTTTCACTGGATTCTTTGCCTCGTCCATAGTTTACGCTCTTTTGTGTTACTTCTGGCCGGTGGAAGGTGCACCGGATGTGAAACCATTTGAGAAGGCATGGTGCGAGGAGTTCCAGGATGTGGA
Source organism: Candidozyma konsanensis (assembly GCA_030563505.1). Lineage (NCBI taxonomy): Eukaryota > Fungi > Ascomycota > Pichiomycetes > Serinales > Metschnikowiaceae > Candidozyma > Candidozyma konsanensis. The sequence continues at coordinate 184,135 of JAJMJI010000021.1, read as the reverse complement.
GAACTTTGAAGAGGATTTGCAAGGTCATGTTGTCCAGGGAGTGGATTATGAGTCTGTCTCCTTTGCTACAGGCGTCCTGAAAGGATTGAGCAGTAAGGACCAAAAGAGCTAGTCTCGAGGGTATATCAATAGGGTTTTAAAAAGCTTAACTACGGGCAGAGCCTGTAGTTGATAGCTGCAAATGAACAATCATCAATGTAGGCGCTATGACACCCATAGTTATCATAAGTAGACTCATCCCAGATTTTGCAGCCATTGAACGGAATTCAATTTTCACAAGAAATCCACCTATTGATTTCAAAAGAGTTAAAAACACGGGTAACACGCCTCAAAGTTTCTGTTCATACTCTCTGATTTCTTATCGAAGCTGGTTTCGTGCCTAGTAGGTCGTACGGCGGTACTTGAATCATCGACTGGTACTGCGCATGCTTATCTACAAAGTAAGAACCCATGATTTGGCCAATTTTCCGAAATTCACATTAAAACTTTCCAAAAATACGAATTGTAAAGCGATTTTTCACAAAAGCAGCCTCATTTTCATATCACCACTTCTTACCACCCGGTGACTCATACACGGCTTTCCCCAGAAAACTGATAGTGATTCTGCTGCATGCACACCCAGGCCTATGCCGGCCCGGACAAGGTAGAATTTTCACAGACTCCAACTCCACCAACACCATGTTTTCCAGATCAGTTCGGACTTTCTCCACATCCAGCGCCTCTTTGAAGAAATTGAAGATCGGCCTTATCCCCGGTGACGGCATTGGCCGTGAGGTGATTCCTGCTGGCCAGGCGGTTTTGGAGAAGTTACCCCAGCAGTTCGACTTGCAATTTGAGTTCGTCACTTTGGACGCTGGTTACGAGTTATTCCAAAAGACAGGCACAGCTTTGCCCGACAAGACCGTGGAGGTGTTGAAGAACGAGTGTGATGGTGCTCTTTTTGGTGCTGTTTCGTCACCAAGTGTGAAGGTCGCTGGTTACTCTTCGCCTATTGTGGCATTGAGAAAGAAAATGGGTTTGTACGCCAACGTCAGACCTGTCAAGTCTGTTGAGGGTGCCGAGAAGCCCGTGGATATGGTGATTGTCAGAGAAAATACCGAGGATTTGTATGTCAAGGAGGAGAAGACATACAATGCTGAAGACGGCACCAGAGTCGCCGAGGCCATCAAAAGAATCACGGAGAATGCCACGTCCAGAATCGCCACTATGGCTTACGATATTGCTTTGCTGAGACAGAAGATCAGAGAAACCTCCAACCTCAGCTCGCTCCACTCCAAGCCCTCTGTCACCGTCACCCATAAGTCCAACGTCTTGTCTGCATCCGACGGTCTTTTCCGTGAAGTTTGCAAGAACGTGTGGGAGGCCAACAAGGACAAATACGGCTCTGTCGAATACAAGGAGCAGATTGTCGACTCGATGGTTTACCGTATGTTCAGGGAGCCTGAGATCTTTGACGTGGTGGTCGCTCCCAACTTGTACGGAGACATTTTGAGTGACGGTGCCGCTGCTCTCGTGGGTTCTTTGGGTGTTGTTCCATCGGCCAACGTCGGTGCCGACTTTGCTATCGGTGAGCCCTGCCACGGTTCTGCTCCAGACATTGAGGGCAAGGGTATTTCCAACCCAATTGCTACGATCCGCTCTACCGCCTTGATGTTGGAGTTCATGGGCTACCAGGAGGCTGCTGCCAAGATCTACGAGGCTGTGGACGCCAACTTGGTCGAGGACAAGGTCAAGACACCAGACTTGGGCGGATCCTCCACCACTCAGCAGGTCATTGACGACATCGTCGGACGCTTTTAATAGAAATGAAAATAGTATGCTTTATTGTTTTTCGCGTACAAAGCAGGCTGCAAAGAAGCCAATGCCGCCGTCTTCCTTTGGCACTGCTCTAACACAACCTCCAGCAAGCTCACGACCTTTTTCCTCGTCTCCATTACTCAAAGACGTGAATTCTTGCTCCCAGCCTCGTCTGGGCCAGGACGATATGACTACATCTCTTAAGGCAAGTCTCCACCCTTGGATTTTCACGTCAGGGTCACTGAGCAAATCCACTACGACTCTTTCGTTTTCATGTGGATGAATTGAGCATGTTGAGTAAACCACCTTGTGGGCCTTGGGAAAGGATAAAGCGTGCTTCATGATTTTGAATTGAAATCCTGCTAGCTTGTTGAGTCTGGTCTCGTCAGTTTCTTCTTTTTCTTGCTCAGAACTGCCATCCTCTATAGCTCTTCCAAAAATACCCGAACCACTGCAAGACGGATCCACAATGAGGCCAGTCACATTCTCGAATTCTTCGGGCTTCACTGTGGTGAAATCAGCATGTGTAGGGTGTATTAGGTTTTTTCTAGCTTTTCCAGTGGCCTTCTCACACATCATTTTGAGTGTCTTGACCCTCTGAGTATCCCTTTCGAAAGCAAAAACCACGCCGTTTTGCTGAGCCACAAAAGATGCTGCATGTGTAGTTTTGTTCCCTGGAGCGGCCGTGGCGTCTATGACACAGCTGTGCACATCGGAAGGATCATTGTTGAGTATCTCAGCAGGGAAGCATGAAGCACGATCTTGAATAATCACTTCGCCGTGGGCATACGCCTGGGTGCTGGTGATTTTCTCCCGGGGGTGAATTCCAAAAAGATTCGTGATGTACTCGTCTTTGTATATCATTCCTGGAGCGGTGAGTTCGTCTAATGAAGAAACTTGGATCAACTTGGTGAAGAACTGAGTCTTGAGCAAGGCCTCTGGCGACGTTTTCAATGTGTTTACACGGATCCAGCGCACGGGCGTTTCATCATCGTCAAAGCCCTCTTTCAAGGGAAGCTCAGTCACGGACTTCACTTTGTGCTTGAGCTTGAGCTTAGTTAGCTCTGCTTGCATCCTGGTCTTGTTAAGCAAAAAAGCCTCTTTGATCGGATGCTTTCCCAGCTGGATTCTTCCCTTGGCCGAAAAAAGATAATCTTGGACAAGTAGCGATAGTAAGGCATCGGACACTTTCAACTTCTTCAATTGAGGCACCTCTTTCAAGCGAGACTTTCGTATGATGACATCGATATGCTCTTTGTACTTGAGGGTGGAAATCACAAGGGCGTAAATGTGTTTTGGAGAATTCGAGAGCTTAGCATTGAAGATCCTATGTTTCAAGCTTCCCTTGTCATTATTGACGAACTTTTCTGCTTCAAAGTAGAGCTTCATCTAGTAGGTGCTCATCGCCAAGCAGTGCAGGAGAGCATTAGACGTACCATAGCAGCGATGCATACACTGTGTGATAAGCGGGCCAAGAATCAGCGGAGGATGGAGAGGTCATGAATGAGGAAATGAATTAAGGCAATCACAGAATTTGCCTTTTCTTTGGCAGAGCGTAGTCGGTTGAATGAGCTGAGAGGTAGAGTCACAATCAAGAATGCACTAAAAGCAAGCCGTTGAAGGTGGATCTTCTCTTTCCGTCAAAAGTGAAAATTTCATCGTTCCCGTTGTTTCATGCTCCAAGGGTCCGCTTGCTTGTCGGTCTGTTCGGGCCGATATGCCTCTACCGAGAATGGCTGCGAAAAGCTCCAACGAGGCCCATTTGAAGCACACAGAAGCAGTTCAAAAGAAAAAATGTCAGTGTTCACGAATCCCCAAAACTTTAATCTACTTCAATTCAAAAAGCACGACTCCCCTGCTCATTCTATTTTTGGCCCTCCCAGCTCCATGAGTAACATCGTCTAAAGGCTGAACCCGCTCTGACTAATCCACTCTTTAACGCTTCCCGGTCATTCCCACCGTTCTTGGCTCGGAATCTGCGCCCCTGGATCCCGTCACTAATTAAGCCCAGAAGAAGCTTATGGTCTTGCGCCAAGAAGCATCCTAGCCCGCTGAGGCACTGGTGCGGTATATCGCAACAGCCTCTGGAAACATATCACACCTTGATCCAAAACCACCTTCCATTGACACCCACACCGATGACTTCCGCCCCGCCCGACGCTTTCCTTAAAGGAAAGCAGCTACAGGTGGGCTCCCACAAAATCTCCATATTGAAATACTTGTCACTGGGTGGTTTTGCTCATGTGTACACGTGCACAATTGATCCACCGTTCCATGGCAACAAAATCGCCTGTTTGAAGCGGGTGGTTGTGCCTAATAAGCTTCAGCTCAGCTTGCTCAGACAGGAAGTGGATGCCATGAAGCGTTTGCGGGGAAATAAGCATATTGTTTCGTACATCGACTCCCATGCTCTGAGGCTTCCGTTGACCAAAGCCACCGACACTCAGCTGTACGAGGTGTTGCTTCTCATGGAGTACTGTTCCAAGAACGGCTTGATAGATTTCATGAATACTAGATTGACACATCGTCTCACAGAGCCCGAGGTGCTCACCATCATGTCTCAGATTACCACCGGTGTCACTATGTGCCACCATTTGCACCCTCCTTTGCTACACAGAGACATCAAGATCGAGAACGTCTTGATTGACGAAAAGGGCACCTACAAGCTCTGTGACTTTGGCTCCGCCGTTCCCTACGCACAGGTACCCCAAACACCCCAGGAACTCAATGCCTTGCACTCCGACATCATGCAACACACCACTCCCCAATATCGGGCTCCAGAAATGATAGACCTCACTCATGGCTTCCCTATAGACGATAAGCTGGATATCTGGGCATTGGGCATTTTCTTGTACAAGCTATGTTACTATACCACTCCGTTTGAGCTGCCTCACCAAAAGTCATTGTCCGATTTGGAGCAGCTGATCATCAATTGCGACATCAATCTTCGTTTTCCGGGCTCGCCTCAATACTCACAGCGCCTTCAAAATGTCATCCGGTGTTGTCTAAGAGCCGACCCGAGAAGAAGGCCCAGCGCTCTCCAACTTCTACAAGAGGTTTGCCTGATGCAAGGCATCAAGCAGCTCCCGGAAACCGTCCCATACTCGGTTCGCATCTCTAAGACTGTTCCTGTCAATTACGACTACACAAGTGTCAACAATGATTCCACTTCACAAACTCAGGTGTTGCAGGCGAGCATTCCACCGAAGGTTCCAGTCAAAGCTGCGACACTGGATGTCTTTGCTTCAATTGATAAATCGAAGATTCTTTCCATGGGCTCGAATCATAAGAAACCAGACTTGCCCACCAGACCGCCCGCTAGGTCATTCAATTCTTCAGCCACCTTGCATGATAAGATTAAGAAGCAAGTCGATGACAGCTCGACTGAACTTGACAATTATAGAAAGTCTGAGGACATAGATCGCGGGACGCTCGATTTCTTGAAGTCCAAGGAAGACGACGGGATCAATTCACGCCAGAGCACAGGTGGCTCCATCAAAGCATCTTTGAAGAAGGGATTGAGAAGAATAAGTACGGGTGGATCAGTTTCTTCTCAAAAAAGTGGGTCCTCAGATTATAAGAGGCGTTCAAGCTCGACGTCGCTCAGAAAGCTTTTCACTGGCTCCAAGGAGAAGAACGAAGGCCATGATGACCGTCATCATTTGCGGGTTCCATCGCATGAAAAGAAGTCATCGTCCATCCAAAAGCGGATGTCGCTTTTGCTCAGCAGTTCGGATTATAAAGCACCAAAAACTGCTACAGGCTACGGAAAGTACACTGATCAGGACGATATCTCCGCTATTAATTACACTGATCTTTCCACCTCCGCTAGCGCCGAATCCGTCGTAACAAACGAGTCTAGCTCAGCTGAGGAGAGTCAAGAGACCGAACCAGTTCCAGTGAGACCAATTGTGACAAAGACCCTGTCGGAAAAACGTTTGAAGTCCAAATCACCAAGAAAATACAGCTCACCGCCACCCGTTCCTCCAGGTTTGAGCAAATCACACTCGCCGATCTCTATACCAAAAAGACAGCATTCCCCTGCGAAGTCTTTGCCCTCAGCTAAATTGGATAATTCTTCCAAGCCCGAGCTCGTGAAGGTGGACATGAAGAAGCAGGCGGAGCTTATCAGAAAGCCCGAGCTGGTGAAGAAGCCAGCTCTCGTAAAAGAGGCACTTTTGACAGAGAAGAGCAAATCCACTGTTGAGCTCACGACACCAAAGAAACCAACGAAGAGACCACCACCTAAGCCATCAAAGCCAAAGCACTTGACTTTACCTGATCGCACAAGACGGCTCAGCACATCCAGCGATTCCTCTATGCCTGATGTAGAGGACCTCGAAAAGCTGTTCGCTAAAAGGTTTCCGAGTTACGTCTAAAGCGTCATTGTATTTATATGCGTTCGGCCAGTGTCCACTGATGTGGCCTCATAATACATAAATAGTACACTACTCTTGGTTAGATTCTGACTCGGAGAAATCCTCGATCGAATCGAGTATAAAATCCACTCCCTCGTCAAATCTCTCGTGAATCACATCCCACAAACCGTCAACAGATGCCTTCAACACGCGTCCGTACTTTTTTCTGGGACGCTTTCCCGCATCCTCAGCTTCACCGTTTTTCGTGTTCGCTGAAGCGCTTAGCCAACAACTGTTTTTGTAACTTGTGAAGAGAACGGAACTCTGGTAGTACCAGTCTACCATCGATTCATCCATCACTGGCACCAAAGCTTTAAGATTTGATCGGCTGACGAAGCCCACTGTGCCTTTGACAACGTCCTTGATTTCCTGCGATGGACGTTTAGCATAAAGATGGACAATAGACTGGTATGAATCACCAAAACCAACAAAAACAATTTTTTTAAGCTCTGGGAAGTACGTTAAGTAGTTGTCCCAAACCCAAAGTAGAAGCTCCTGGGCGAATATTGTGGGGTTGTAATTGGAGCTCTTCACCGGTGAAGATGTCTTTTCAACGGAGCCCTCCCTCGAAGATGCTGCAGCGATGGCTTCAGTATAGGAGGGAATATTTATGTCGATGTAGCCCACATCGTCTGGAGAGCCACCATCACTGGAGAGTTCTGAATGAACCTTCTTCATAACGCGGGTCAATGGATGTTCAAGCACCACAGATGTGCTGCTTTCGATGTTTCCGTTGATAGAGTTTATATTAGCCCAGACTTCTGGTGGGTCATGAATGGAAACAACAATGGTAGAGTTCTTTTGGATCTGGGGACTGGCCAAAACAAGGTCTTCCATGTGGATAGGAAGATCAGTGCTGAAGGTGGAGAGCTTATACTCTGGGTGGTCGATGATGGGAAGACTGATAAATGAGTGGTTCGAGAAAAGCTGCTGGGCCTGGTATGCTCTGATAGGTTCTGCAAAGGAAAGGAGATTGTCGGTAGACAAGTCGTAGACGTCTTCAAAAACATGAGCCGAGTTGCCAGGTTTCATGCACTTCCAGTATTTGCTCTGCGTTCTGATTACCTCGTTGACGACTTCAAGCGTCTCTAGACGAGGCTGGGAGCTGATGGTGGCTTCGGGAGGCTCGCCTATAAGTACTTTAGCGACTCCCAAAGCACTGTCACTAATAGCGTCTAAACTGTATCCACCTTCTAAAATAACGGAAAGTTTTCCCTTGGCCACGGCCTTTAACATGTGTGTCATGTGGCCATAGCCAGCAGGGCTGACATGACACTGGCCAATCAAGTCACCGTCTGCGGCATCAAAACCAGCACTGACAATGATAAGATCGGGGTCAAATTCGCTGATGATGGGCATCACAATTCTGCGGAAAGCGTAGATGTAATCGCCGTCACCCACGCCCGGTTGGCTCCATGGAATATTCACAGAGTAGCCTTCGCCCTCGCCCTCACCGACTTTATCGGAACCACCGTACTTCGTGCCTGGGTAGAATTTGCCGTTTTCGTAACGATGGAGCGAGATATAAAGAACGCGGGGATCATTATAGAAAGCTTTCTGGGTGCCGTTGCCGTGGTGGATATCCCAGTCGAGAATCACGATTCGACGCACAGACTCAGGATACGACTTCAAGATGTTTTTGGCGGCCACTGCGACATTACTGAAAAGACAAAAGCCACCGGGCGTATCGGGTTCAGCATGGTGGCCTGGCGGCCGCACAATCGCTAGGGAGTTCTTCACTTTGCCCTCCACCACAGCCTTACATGCCTCGATGGAACCTCCGCACGAGAGCTTTGCCAGGAGGTACGAATCGTTGTTGACGTAGATGGAGTCGCCTTTCTCGGTTTCTTCGAGAAGCTGGTCCCTCGTCATTTCTTCTGTCAGGGAAATGTACTTCAAATGCTCTGGGGAATGCACCTCCAAGATCTCTTCAGCGCGGGCCTCTCTGATGGGGATCTTCTCCATGAGCGGGCCTAGCTCTTCGGAGCCCGAAAGCGAGGTATCCTGAATGAGCCCCGCCTCTGCTAGCTTCTTGTAAATTCGGTAGATTCGACGAGGGTCTTCTGGGTGTGGGTCGATGTATTCGAAGTACGACGTGAAGATCTTGGCGTGGTATCTCATTCTCACGTCGTAGACAAGTCCTGTTTTGAGCAACGTATAAAAAAGCTGGGGCGTTTTGTGTGGCACCACGACAAGCGTATCCAGCTTGAAGCGTTTGGTGCCGTTTTCAGCGCTTGCTTCAGGTGCCAACTCGGCTTTGGGTTCTGTGGGCACCTCGGCCACTGCCGGCTCTATTTTCACCGCTTCCGCCACCAGAGCGGCGCCATCTTCCGCAAAAGCCTCTTCCTTGATTTCAGGGGCAGCTGGGGCCGCCTCTGTGTCCATGTCTTGGTCGTCTAGTCCAGGCTGGGGAGCCGAGACTGGGGACGACGAAATATGGGGTTTTTGCAGGGTGTCTGGGCCTGGGATGTCGGCCTGCTCATCCGCTTCGAGAGGTCGTTTTCTAGGCTCCTCTGTGTTCATAGTATACTTATGATTAACGACGTGGGGAGCAGAAGAAACTGGTGAAAACAAGCTGGGTTTTGCAATTGCAGTACATGTCAAGAGTGTGTGGGTATCGGCAGTGTGTGCAGGAACAAACGCATTCCAAAGATTAAAACCACTCCTCCGAGATCGTTCAGGTTGTGTCTGGCCTACGGTGAATATGTGTGCTTTATCCTTGTGTCTATGGTGAATATTCCCGACTGGGGTGTGGCACTGGTACCAATGCCGTGGATCTATCTTCCTGCCCAGAACCGAAGCGAGGCGGCTGCAAGGCCATGCGCATGTTCTGCAGCACACCTTGAGCCCCAAAAAACCAGTGAGTGGTTAGTGGAGTTTGGAGGCGGTTCTGATTATTTGGGTTGCTTTTAAGGTGGTGCTTTTGGAGAACTTTATTTGAAGCGCCGTGCCGATTTTCTTTTTTTGAGAAGTTGGCCGTGCATCGACAAGTCCTTTCCGCGGCGAACATTAGTAGGGCTTGAACCGCGCATCCTTTCCATGCTTGTCCTTCTTCTTCTTGTCCTTCTTGTCCTTTTTATCTTTCTTCTCTTTTTTGTCTTTCTTACTCTTTTTCTCTTTCTTTTTCTCCTTCACCTCTGTCTTGCCTCCTTTGGCGACGGCGACGCCTTGAAGCTCCACAGGAAGCTCCCATGCCTTGATCACCCCATCTTCTCCACAGGTAATCACTAGCTTACTTTGGGGCACAAGCAAAACGTCTCGAACAACCTCTTCGCCGTGGGCGCCCGGGAAGCTGACGATCTGATTTACATCGAAAGTCTCGTTTTCGCAGTCAAACGGCATCACCAGAAGTGACTGTTCCAGATTGGCGCCAAAAGCTGCATATCCCAATGGACTAACCTCTACCACATACTCACAGTGAGGCCATACCCTAAGATCGCCCACATCTGTAGGCACCGGCTCCTCGGCGTTTTCGTAGTCCACGTTGTTGAGCTCGCTGAAAAGAAGCGTTTCCATGTGGGAAAGCACCAGAATCCGGCGTTCTCTGATGAAGTTGCATGTGTGAACGGAATTGAAGTTGATCACCTGGTGCAACGCCTCTTCTTCGTCCTCCTCTCTCAAATCATACACATTGGCGTACCCGTCCGTCGACCCAGACATCAAGTACTGGGTCAATGTGGGGTGGAACTTGATATCTGTGATATCGTCGTGGTGAGAGTCCACAAGCAGTTTGACCAACTTTTGGCTTCTCCAGTCCCAAATGTGCAATTCTGCGTCCACACCGGCAAGCTCAGTTCCTCCTGCTACGAGTCGTCCGTCTGGAGAGGCAGCCACCGAGAGGAAATTCGAGCTTTTCGAGTTCGTGAAGGAGGCCACAGGTTTTTGAAGACCTTGAGCCAAATCCCACACTTTGAGCCCGTCAGTAGATGCCGAAACAAAAACGGTCTCGTTGACCTTGGCTATGCTGTTGATGCTCGACTCGTGGGCCTTTTCATTGGTGTAGATGGGGACCTGGTTGAAGGATCCGATGGAGAAAACAGCCAATCCGCCAGAACTGGTAGATGCAACGAAGGAGCCACCGGAGACTTCAGGAAAGTGTAAAAGCTGGAGAATCCATGTATCTTCCTGGGCACGCCATGCATACACCTCTTTGGCTTCCATGGTGTGATTGATATGAGATGCTCTTCGCGCACATAGTTACATAGTGGTTGTGGGGTGGTGAAAGTGGAAAACATCTCGATATTTCCGTGTGAATTTGATTTGAGCGTGCAATTCTTCTTATGCTTCTTATTCTTATTCTTGTTTCAGGGCAGGGACATATTCGGAATACGGCTAGTATCAACCTCAAAGAGAGGTAGTGCCACTATCTAACCCTCAAAAAGTAGTCTTCGAGCTTTTGCTTTTATTTCAGAATGACATCCCTCATTATCTGAAAGCAGGAATACCCCCCAACTGATTTTTTTTAATCATCACCTTACCTTACTAACGGGTCAACTCGAGGTGCATCTCAATGGCTGCGAAAAACCGTTTACCTCTTCACGTTCCAAAACAAAGGACCAATCAGCGTGATTCAAATTTCGTGAAATTTTTCACGACGTTTAGGTTCGAATTAGTCGTAATCCGAGGTAATGCCTTCATAATCTATCTGATGGTTTGACACCTCATGCACGAAGTGAGCAATAGCGCCTTACTCCATCGGCCAAACCCTTCGCTCAAAAGCATAACCTAAACCCATACTTCTGCAACTTGAAATACTTTGAATTGCCGCCCTCCTCAAATCACATAATGGTCGAAATTGGCAAGAGGTGCTCGTGTCCCACATGTGTCCTGCATACGAGTCTATCAACCTCGATGTTTACCCTCATATCTATCACAATCAAAGAAACTACCTTAAGCCATGAGTAGTATTGTCAAAAAGTCCTCGCACTTTGCGCCTAAAGTTAAGAAGAGGGTTCCAAGAAACAATAAGGCAGCTCAGCTCACGCCCCCTACAACCCAGGACTCAGGGGCTTCTCCTGATCCAACTCAGATAACACAGCCAGATGAGGCTTCCATTTCCACACCTCCCACTACCCAGGTCTCCGGAGATCGCACGGATTTGTCAAAGTACGAAATAGCTGCTCCCAGCGCAAGGGATACAGAAGAACAGGAGGATGAAGCCGATATAGTCGATCCTAAAGATACATCGAGAGTCGCCAATGAGCAGGCGATTCAAGATGAAGATAGCGATGGCCACGAATACGGTGACAACGATATATTCAAAAAGACACTAGCCGAAAACCAGGAACTCCAGAAGAGTCAGAGAAGAAGGTCGTCCGTCGCTTCCAGGCGCTTATCAGGCATCTTCAACAGATCTGGCTCGGTATCTACCCCAGGCTCTGTTGGTCCAGATGGCGAGGAAGCGCAGGCTGCTCCTGTCAAAATTGGTATTCCAACCGCAAAGCCTTCCAAGAGAAGTCGGCTGTCTATTTCTAGAGCTTCCAAAAGACAGAGGTCCACTGCAGCAGTGCCTGACCAGACATTGGTTGAAGAGGACGAGACAGGTAGTGTGGCCGCGAAAGAAAATGGAAAGAGTGATGAAGTTCCCAAGGCACTGGGACCAGACTATGTTGTGGGTATAAACCCCGCAACTAACAAGTTCATGAAGTATAGAGCCCACGCGGGTGTAGATCCCGGAGAAGATAAAATTCCAGTGGCACCTGCAGATCTTGTGACGACTGTCACAGACATAAGGCAGCTTCCGAGAAAAATCGAATCCAAGGATGAGGCGTTGTTTGCTCAGCTTAGTGTTCTGGCGGACGATATGACAATTGCCGAGCTCTGTAAACCGTTGGTTCAAATTGGCTCCGTTAGCAGCAATTTTCGGGAAGCGGAAAATGCCAAAGCAGAGTTGTTAAAGAAAAAGGACCTCCGTCGTAAAGCCCGTGAACGAGCCAGGGAGAAGCGTATCAGCTACGAACAGGCTTTCGAGGAAATTCAGAATGAAAAAGCACCCGCAGAGAAGGAAAAACCACAAGCTGAACCCGAAATTGAGAAACCCCCGGCTCCCAGTGCGTTGGGGTTGGAATTAGTCGGTGGAAAGCTCACTGTTAATAACGAGACAACCATCAGATCGAACAATCAGGTTCTCGGGAAAGGCGATCGTCAAGTTGAATACGACAATTCCTACTTGAACCCGATCACATCCAATACTTATACGAAACTGGCCTATACAGATGCTTGGACAAGTGATGAACTAACACAGTTTTACAACGCTTTGAGCACATGGGGAACAGATTTTACATTCATCGCACAGCTCTTTCCCCACAGAAACAGGCGACAGATAAAGCGGAAGTTCACACTAGAAGAGAAGAAGCGCCCCGAGCTCATTGAGTTGGCATTGAGAAGACAGCTTCCTCCAGACATCGACGCATACTGTGCAGCAGCTGCTGACGGAAAGAACTTCAAGACCTTGAAGCAATTCGATGATGAAATCCAGCAGCTTAGAAGTGACCATGAAAAGCACATTGTTGAGATTCAAAGCGAGCGTGAGAAGGCTATTAAGGAGGACTTGGAGGCGAATAGAAAGAGAGAGATGGAGCTCAGAACGGGTTCGAGAATTATGACCAGGGCAGAAAGAGAAAGAGAGTTGAGAAAGAACGAAGTGGTTCTTGGTACTGTGGATGACAATAAAAAGCCAACAAGGGCTCTCAAAGGAGAGAATTGATTTTGCAATTGCAAAATCCCTCAGCCAATCTGGTTTGGTGTGCACACAGCGCCATGCATTGAACAACACGGTGCTGCATCGCTATCGTCTCCGATTCGGGCTCTATTTGATGCTTTGTGGCAGGCTCTTTTAAACAAGCAGTATGTCTTCTCTGAAAGACTTCAAATTGGACATTACGCTGGTCGAAAACGGCAACTTGGCAACCTACACGGTGCTGGGCATTCCGTCTTCTTTCATACGATTTTGGAAAGTGCCAATTTCTGCCATATTATGTGGCTCATTGATGCTGTTCATCCTAAGACTCGCAGCTGAGGCAGACTACGTGTTCGAAGCGATAGATATCTACATTCCGCTGTTTGAGGTGTTTCTTGCGGAGGTGGGATATAAGGCTCAAGGGGTGGTACTTCTTAAATCGCTCTCAGAGGAAACTGTTCGGATGTTGTGCCTCATCACCATCGTTGTGGCACATTCACTTGCAATTCTTGCCCTTTTGCGGCTTCAGGAACCTCAGGATAGCATCATGATCATCAAAGATGTGGGCATACAACTCAGCAGTCGAAGCAGATGGGGCTTCACAGAAAAGGAGTTTATCCCGCTATCAGATACCATCGACATTGTGATACACGAAGGATTCTACGGCTTCGCGCTGGTGATCTTCTACATGTGCGTGTTGACGCTGCCCAAGCACAAGAGTGGCACAGAGGAAAATGGCATCAAGGTTGTGTTTCCCAACTTTTTGCCCCGCAAGCCCATCCTTGTAGACGTTTGCCGGCAAAGCCGTGAGATGATATTTGGAACAACTAAGCGGTACACGCTGGAGAAATATTGAGACGACCAATGACACTACGAGATAGAGTAACGAAAAATATATTTATCTATAATAACCAAAAACCCAAGTATGAAGGATTGTGACAGCAGCCATTCTATTAGCGGCTATTTTCTGTCACTGCCTCTGTTACATCATCTTTAACGTCGTTGTTGAAGCATTAATAGCGACCGAGTTGTCTCACGAAGCTTCCCTTGTTGTGCTTTTCAGCCAAAGCAGCCATTTGAACACTTGCGATAAGAGAGCCAATTCCACTGATAATCAACATGGAAGTGTTTGGGGTCAAGAGGGACATGCGAGCGATAGGTGTGGCGGATCTGAAAGCAAGGGCAATCATTGTAGATATCGAAGGAAGATAAGGAAGACAAGGAATTTATATACTGGGAGCTAACTATACGAGCCGAGTTTTTCCGAAATGCAAGGAACGCTGTTGACTCGGGAGTCACCCTACCGCAGACAGAAAAGAAACTTTTGGCCTATCGTAAGATAATCCGTCTGGTGATATTCGCTTATGCAAGCGAGACAGCCCTAGAAAGCACACATAATTCACGAGGGAACAATCAGATAATAGGAATAAATTATTAAATACGATAGAAATAAGAGAGGAGGCTTTTTAAAATAATTAGTTGTTTTCTTTTTTTTTTAGTCCAGCAGCGAAGCGTAGGAGGCTCCTGATGAGAATCGGAGGTACATTCCCGTGGCGCCACTTTGGGGAACATCTCGCTTCAGGCGCCTATTGGTTTCAGGTGCTATCTTGGGCGACTCTAGCAATCAGTGAAAGCAACGTGACATATAGAGGCTTGGCTAGATCTGGTGAGTCCTTTTGCAGCCAAACAGCACCAGAGAGAGGTTGTAGTGAAGAGTCATTAGAGGCGTTATGAAGGCGTGACGTAGTTGGGGAGAAGACAATGAGGAAGAAGGTAAGAAGGTGAGTTGATAAAAGAGATATCTGATTGAGGTTTTGTTGTTGGGTATTTTTAGGTAGGGCAAGTTGACATTTCCAGTGTTCCCATTATTCGTAGCAACGTGAGTTGGATTTAAGATTACGCGCTTATTGAGACAGCCGAAGGGGCTTATCCGTAGCTCTATTATTACTTCCGTTCTCTTCCGACCTTACAATTTGCATTGAGCCCATTGATAGCACCTTGCACCATCTTCAAATAAGATGACCTAGCAAAGTGAGAAGGCCTGGCAAATTGAGATGGCTCTGTCAATTGGAAAACAATATCGAACGAGACTCCAATCACCGATTGAAGAAATTCTAGAAAGACTTTCCAGCGCTTCAATGGCCAGGCCATGCGGCACCCATGCCTGGTGGTGCTACTCCAAATGCCCCTACGAAAATGAAAAGACACTGAGGGCCAAAAGAAGGATTAACGCTCCTGGATTCTGGTCAATTGAGGCTGTTTTGTTCGCCGCTGGCTGGCCCTGTTTCATTTCATAATGTGCCCATAAGCCACCGCTGGCTCGCCGGTCTACTCTACAAAGCTCAGTATCCAATCAAAAGCACGCACTGTGTCAAATGGCGGTGCTTTCAAATTCAAATTCGTTTCTTTTGGGGTTTCGTCGGTGCTACTGCTGATTCGTTGCCAGTACTTGGGAGGCAACACTTAGAGTTCACGAGAATGACGCCTCTCCCGGCTCTATAAGTACTTTTTTTTTATTGAGCTTTTGCCGAATTCTCTTCTAGTCCACAACTCTCGCTTCAGCCAAAAAGGCCTATCGATCTTACTTTCCAAAAAGAGGTCAAACCTAATGTATCTTGATTCCGCGTTTGCAGCCACTCGATACCCACAGCCAAAGAGATACAAAGTTTGAAGCTGGCCTTGACAAACTAAGCATCCACAGACGCTTCCTGTCTGTTCACGAATCACTACGCTATCAGAAAACCTCTGCTATGTGAAATTTGTGGCACCATGAAATCTGTGGAACTGGCATTCTTAGCACTCTTGTAAGTCGCGAGAACCCTGGTTCCGCTGGCTCCTGAAAAAACTCTAATCAAAACCCAGCCTCTTACGTCCACATCCCAATGCGTTCAAAAATTCCACAAAAACGTCCACGGCGTGGCCCACCCGCACCAGTCCAGCCATTTACCCAAGAAGGAAACAAGGAAATACGCGCAAAACATTTTCATATGGCCGCGCTGCGAAGCGAGCGAGTCTAACGCAGTCTAACGCAGGCGTGCTTCCTCAGACCAGAAACCACGAATCTTACGATCTACGCAAATTCTTCTTTTTCGAAAAGCAGCGGTTTCAATAAAACTAAAAAACTCCCCACTGCCACGCGTCGATGTTGGCTTTTGTTGTGTATTGTGCCGGTGCGCACAGAGTTGCAACCAGGCAAAGCGTCAATCTTGATAGGTGGGGCTACACTGTGTCACCATGAAACGACAGACCCGCCAGTTCAGTCTTTCTTTTTTCTTTTTTTTTTTTATTATTTTCATTATAAAAAGCCGGATCTGATCAATCTCCCTCTTATCTCTCAACACCGAATCTTACTCTCTCCCCAACTAGTCCACACATGGTGTCTCATGCCCGCACAGGATTTTTTTTCTCGTTTTCGTGTCTAGTGCAGACCAAAACACTGCGACTGAGACTTTTTTACACCACTCCCTAATACATGTCCCAATAAGCTCCCTCCATCTAATCACAACAAACACCCCATCTGTCTCACCCCAGTCACTCTTTAATATGCGCCACAGCGAAAACAGGCAGACAGAGTACCCCCATAGCCCTAAGCGGTTTCTAAAGGGCCTTGCCCTGCTGCCGTTACGCCTGTTCTCTAAGTCTCCATCCCAGCTAAATGCCAACGGTTCCAACGGCTCCAACGACTCATACGGCAAGTCCTTGTCCTCCAACGGCCAGCATCCTTCCTCCCACGCCCGATCGCTAAGTCACGAGGCCTTCCAGTCCAAAAACGTGCAGACCTCCCTGGAATGGACCAACTTGATACCTCCGCTCCCCAGCACTTCCAGAACAACCAGCTCGGACTCGTTTGCCCTGGGCGACTTGTCTGTGCCGCCCCAGCGCCACTCCATTGCCATTTCCCCGATTTCCTCCAAGAACATCCCAGATATGCTCCAGCCGCTGCCCAACCCAGAGCTGGACCGTGAGCGGGATTACGATTTCCCAAGAATGCCACATACTGCCTCCAGAACAAGCTCCCTGGGACTGGTCAAGGAAGACCGCAACCCTTTTAGAAAAGAGAAGCTGCGCACCTCCGATCTCGCCAGGACGCCTCCCCATGCCCTTTCAAACCTGCTCCCTCCTAATCCTCCTTCAAACGACCACGCCGCCCTTAGACACCCTCAGACACATCCGCAGTTTCAAAAATCAGCCCAGTATGGCCGTCTGCTGCCTTTCCTCACTTCCAAACAGAGACCCATGTCTGAGGAATTCGACTTCACTCCGCACCACAATTCCACCCTACCGGCAGAGCCGAACCAGCAGCGTCTGGCCTTCAAGTCATCCAATGGAGGCCATCCTCAAAGCAAACCCCCAGTGCTCCAGCCCCCTATGACCCCCTCGGCACCCCAACGCCAGGTGACCCCCAACAGCCTACATTCCTCATCTACCCCAACGCAGAACCCTCCACAGCCCGATAATGCGCTAAGTCGAAAACAGCTGCTGCAACTGCAACTTCAACAAACCCCTCATGAGTCTCGCCTGACGCCGAGGAAACGAAAAATCTGTAAGGTCTGTGACCAGCAGATAGCGGGCCAGTTCGTCAGAGCGCTTAATAACGCCTACCATGTTGAGTGTTTCACTTGTAATGAATGCGGTCAGCAGTGCTCCTCCAAGTTTTTCCCTCAAGACATAACGCTACCAGATGGTACCGTCACACAAGTCCCGCTTTGCGAGTTTGACTACTTCAAGAAGCTAGATTTGATCTGTCACAATTGTAATAGTGCTTTGAGGGGCCCTTATATCACCGCCTTGGGCAACAAATATCATGTGGAGCATTTCAAATGTTCGGAGTGTGGAAAGGTTTTTGATTCTGAGGAGAGTTACTACGAGCACGAGGGCAAGATCTACTGCCACTTCCACTATTCGGATCTATTTGCGACAAAGTGCGAGGGCTGCCAGTCGTCCATCGTCAAACAGTTTGTGGAATTGTTTAAGGGCGGCAAAAACCAGCAGTGGCACCCTGAGTGTTACATGGTTTACAAGTTCTGGAACGTATTTATCACCCCTGATACTGTTGGCCTCCAAAGTAAATTGGAGCTGGATAGAGTCAAATCTGTTGAGAACAGCATCGGTCCAGAGCAGCTTCTTTTAATGGAACAACAAGTCGAAAGCGTGGTGATGAAATGTTGGTTGGTATTATCAGGCTTTGAAGAGACGTTGGCTTCTTCTATATCGTCTATGCTTCTATCAGCTTGCACAGGCAATCGCGCCAATGGTATTCAAGCTACAAGCAAGTTGATTGTGTACGTCGAGATTCTTTTCTCCGCTTTGGACTTCGTCCAGAATATGTGCGTTGAGATCAACTCCGATCCCTCACGAAGCATGGAGAAAAGAAATGCTTCTGGTGATGAGATTTACTCTGTTGATGCCTATGACAACTTCCAACCTCTAAGAAAGGAGCCAAGGAACATATCTGGAAAGCTCATGAGCTACCTAGCTATTCTCAGAAAGTCCACACAAATCGCAAACTCGGGGAGTCTTTCAGGAGAGCTCTTGTCCGTTATCACAGGCTGTGCCCATTACCTCAAGCTTCTTTTCAGAACCGGTCTTAATAATGCCCTCAAGTTGAACAAGTTAAGGGGGGACACTAGAGCATTGGATGGCTTCTTGAAGTCCGCAAAACGTTACGAAGAAGTTGAAGAAGCTTTGAAGAACCCTGCTTCGGGGTTGCCACTGCTTGAAACTAGATTGGCTGTTCCTCAAAATGCTACAGATGCATGCCGGGCATGTAAAAAGAGCATTGAAAAGTCGTGTTACCGATTCAAGAATATCAGATGGCACGTTAAGTGTTTTGAGTGCAGCTACTGTCAAAGGAGTCCGTCTCAAGATTTCAAAGCTGAAAACTTCCTTTGCGGTGCTGATGACTCTATAATTTGCGTGGAGTGCTCAAAGCTGAATGCTAAGGCAGGCATGGGATACCAATATGGATTCACCTCGGTTTCGGACTTATCACAATTGATCTACCTTCTCAAGATCGCCATGTTCCGAACAAAGGCTGCGATTAGAAAGGACAGTGACTTGCTGATGAAGGCCGACAGAGAAATGCGTCCACAAATGTCTAATATTGCTGAGGAACTCTCCCAGATTAGTGACACGGAGACTGTCTACTCGAAAACTCTTCAAGATGTCACATCTTTGAGAACCAAGAGGGAAAGTCAGAAATTGTCTAATTCCGTGAAGAAGAGCGCTAGAAAATCGGTGATTCTCGAGGCTCCAGAAGCTGATTCCGCGAGAGAAGATAATGCTGATCGTGATGGGCTGAATCTGACTAGAAAGGCAAGCTCTGCCTCCTCGCTTTCCTTTGTTATGCAGCAAGGTGACGGCGACCAAGCCAATTTCCTGGCTCACAACAAATCGCTCAAGATTCGGGATGAGCCACCCCTTGCGGTTGCCGCTAGCAGTTTGGGTCGTACTTCAGACTTGTTGAAGAATGAGAAGTCTTTGACTTTGGATGATATCCCAAGAATTGTTGCTGCTGAGCAGGCCAGAGACCAGAGACCAAATGCCTTCAAGCATCACAACTCGTTGTACCAGAAGGTTCAGCCCCTCAAATCTTCAAACGGCGGCAGTATTCACCAGTTCAAGGGCCTGGGTGACATCAACGTGACCAATAACCTTCCTTTGCCAGTCAAGATCAAATACTATTCCGAGTTGTCTAAATCCGAGCATTTTATCATGCGTCACATTGCCGTTGAGGCCTTCCTTGCGATTAGAGGTGATCAATCTCGCGAGGAGCTCGTCTCTTTGATACAAACAAGGAAGCTGCCAACGTTTTGGGACAAATTCAAGTTCAGCGGGGGTGAGAAGTCCAAGCCAATGAATGTTTTTGGAACGGACCTCCAAGATTTGACCAAGCGTTACGGTGTTGACTCTGACTTGGGAGTTGGCCCTTCTCAGCTTCGAATTCCGATTGTGGTTGATGATGTGGTCAATTCTTTAAGGAAAAAGGATATGTCGGTTGAAGGTATTTTCCGTTTGAACGGTAATATCAAGAACTTGAGAGAGTTGACAGAACAGATAAACAAAAACCCTCTTAAGTCGCCAGACTTCCACAGTTACTCAGCGGTGCAATTGGCCGCGCTCTTGAAGAAGTGGCTCAGAGAAATGCCCACCCCGTTGCTCACGTTCAATCTTTTCGATTTGTGGATATCTTCGAGGAAGACCAACGATAGTGCGATGTGCAAGAGGATTTTGCAGCTTACTTACTGTATGCTTCCTCGAAGCCACAGAAATCTACTAGAGGTTCTTCTTCACTTCTTCAGGTGGGTCGCTTCATTTGCCTCCACTGATGAAGAATCTGGGTCCAAAATGGACACCCACAATTTGGCGACGGTGCTCGCGCCAAACATTCTCATTTCAAAGAGCCAGTCAGCCGATGCGCCACCAGTTCAGTCAGGCGAATCATACTTTTTGGCCATTGAGGTGGTCAACCAGATGATCGAAATGCACGAAGAGTTGGCTGTGATTCCGCCTGATTTATGGGAGTTATTCGAGAAATGCCAGTTTAACAACACACCCAAATTGGACTCGCTCAGCTCCAAAGACATTTTCAATAAAGTGCAAAGACACTCAAAGGAGGACCCAGAAGTATTCAAGCGGTTCCTCAAGCTTGAGGCATCCACAAAGCCTAGCCAACAAAACACTATAAAGAGAGGCCAGATAAGCGTGAACTCTATCGCGACAGCGAAATAATGATGAGGTTATGACATGAAATAATAAAAGTAAAGAAATGCTAACGTGTATGTAAATCTATGAATCTAATTATTTTAGTAAGTGTGTAGGTGCTGCACATTGCAGAGCCATTGAGGTCTCCAGCAAAAAATCAGCGACGATTCCTCTTATCTTTCCCATCAGCATGGCTCTAACCGCAGACTCCCTCAAGGAAATTATTCAAGAAAGGCTTCTGGCCAATCTTGTTCAGGTAGAGGACATGTCAGGCGGATGTGGACAAGCGTTCGCTGTGATAATAGTGTCTGATGCCTTCAAAGGAAAGAACAAGTTGATGAGACACCGTTTGGTGAATGGGGCCTTGAAAGAAGAGATAGCCGCTATTCACGCATTCACTCAAAAGGGATTCACATCAGAAGAGTGGAAGGCTCAAGGTGGAATTCTTTAAAGCACGCCTCTCCGTTTATGACCCGCATAGCGCCTGCAAATGGCTGCCCAAATGACAAGAAGAAGGACAAAGAAGCTAAGTACGATGAAAGGGTGCAATTTCATGCCAAGCTTGCTGTGGTCAGCAACCAAACCCACAAGGAAAGGAAGTGCAGCTCCTCCGCCTCCGCCAAAAGCACAGATGAAGCCCACACTAGTGGCATGATACCGGTGAGGCAAGATCTCGATGGAAGCGACGATGGTTGTGGGGAAAATAGGGCCCACGAAAAGACCCGTTGCAAAGACGACCGGGAACAAAATCCAGTTTGTCTTTGCAAAGGCCAAAAGGCAGAACAATAAGTAGCCCACCAGAGAGCCGATGATATAGACCAAGTTCGCTGTAAGCTCGCTGTTGAACACAGCGGCAGTGACGAAGCCAAGAACGATTCGGCCAACAGTGAGCCCGACCCAGAAGGCGGTGGCCATCCAGGAAGAATAATCATAGCTGAGCTCTTTGATCCTGATCAAGAAAGTCATGAGCCAGGCGCCAAAGGCTACCTCGCCGCCAACATATATAAATAAGCAAATGGCAAAGACCCACACGAGTTTGGACTTGAGGGCCTCTCCAAAAGAAATGTCTGCGCTCTCTTTATCGTCTGTAAACTCGTCGCCCGAAATGTCAAACTCCTCTGCATCATTTTCCAAGAGGTTTCGCTTCATTTCTTTTAAAATCACATTGTACCTGTGCTTCATGGCGGTTTCAAAGCGGAACGACAATGCAAAAGAGACTAAGTTCAAGGCCCCGAGGGCGCTAAGAACAATGTAGTACTGGCTCCAATGCCAGGGGTTATGTTTTCTTTCCATGAGTCTAGATACCAAGGGAGGTGAGATCATACACCCCAAACCGTAGCAGCCATGAACAATACCCAAAATCTGATTGGAGTCGACAATTCCACCTACCCAGCCATTAATACTGGCGTCCAAGCTTCCAAAGCCAATGCCGTTAAAAACGTAGCATAGTATGAAAATCGGAAATGGTGGGTGCAAGAAAAGCACTAGGTAGGCCAATGTCATGGAGGCCGTACCGATGATACCAACACCCCTAACGCCGAAGCTTTTTTGGAAGAACTCGCACGTTAAAGCCAGAATGAAATAGCCTGAAGTCGAAGCCAAAAAGATAAACGAAGTCTGCAAGTCACCAATATGGTAGTGCTCCTGAAGACGAGGAATGATAGTACCGATGGTCTGCTCAGCCAAACCAAACAAGATAAACGTCAGAAAAGCGACAAGAACTTGAGCCTTCATAAGCTTGCTATCCCGCCAATCAACTGAATTCATGAACACCTGCTGGCCATTAAATTTCACAGTGTACTTCTGGTTCGGAGGGAGTGTTGCTAGGTATTTGAAGTCTGGCTCATCGGTAGAATCGGTTTCGGGGCCCAGCGCCAAAAACGGCTCGTTGATGTCCTCAAGTGGGATGGATGACATATACGTGTTGGTGAATAAGTTAGTCTGTAATTTAAAGATTTGCGTTATGAAATTTTCATAGCTTATCCATCAGTGCCTCATTAGTAGAGTGTACAGGGATGGCGCCACAGATAAGGAATTCGGCTCAAGGAAAGAAAGTATGGAGATAAGCACTGATTATAAACAAGAGGTTGTGAAAATATTTTATACTAAATTTTGCAATCACAGAGGGCGGTGGGAAGCTATTTGGGGACCCGTGGGATAACCATTTGCAGCAATTGATCTTTGAGACTTTGCGAAGCCAAGACGCATTGCATTTGCAATCGGGGAAGCCGAGACAATTCCGAGATTTTCCAAATGTGGAATGCCTTTCCTTTGTGTTTTAGCAGATCTATCTTAAGAAGCGCTAAAGGCTTAAATCCCAACATATGTAGCAGACTGTGCTGGGCTCACTTTTTCTTATTTAGGCCAAAGGGGTTGTTTGAAGCAAGGGGCTCAATGCAGTAGAAGCGCTATGCTCTTTAAACCGATGAAGACTTCATGTGCCATTTAAAGAAGTAGTTGAATGTTTCAGGGGTGAGTCTGAGAACGGGAATGATTTCTCTCTTTTAGAAAGCTCTCTTCTTTTCTTAAGTGAAGCTGGATCATGGAACCAGAAACTGGCAGTCTGGGTCCAGCGGTAACGGTACAAATTAGCTTATGTAAGGCTTGTCAATTGTTACCGAGAGCAAATGTGCTTCTCTCTTGCTTATCAGGAGTCTGCTAGTTCTCAGGCCCTTTTTAGTTGTTTTCCTCGTTATGGATTGTGCTCTCCGTGGCATCTCCATAGAAATCAAGTTTTGTAACTACACACCATGGAAGGACCATGTGCGCCTCTCGAAGCGTTTGAAGCATATGACACAGACTCTTCTCTCTTTGCGAGACCTTTTCTCCCTTTTTACGTAGAGGTTAGATCAGAGAACTCGAAATATACTTTCTGAGCCGAAGCACTATGCGTACAATTAGTTCACGTCCTCTTAAAGAATCCCTTTAGTCGGAGCTCTCCGAATACGATTCTTTCTCACAGTAAGCGGAGCCCATCACTACAGTAAAATCTTTCGATATGATCAAATCAATTCTTTTTGTGAGACTCTCTGGTCAAGTCACTTTCCGAAAGTTCCCCTTACCAATCGATCCATGCGCCGGGGCTTCTTCAACTGACGCATCAGAAGGGGTGGATGGCCTGTTCCCAGAGCCATTATAGCCCTTGATACCAACTTAGGAGAATTAACCTGAACCACGCAATATCTGAAAATGTGAAGCTTGAGGAAATACGTTCGAAGGTATTGTTCAGTCTCTGTTTCTGAATAATGTCAAGAATCGAGCGTACAACATGGGCAGACGTAGATTTAATTCCTTAGCATAGACCTTATGAACCTCTCAATCGCTCAAAGTGCTACTTCTATGTTGGCTAGGAAAGATTCGGTTGGATTTGTTCTTATCATTAAAGATCGAGCTCTATATCCCTAATTAATCGCCAATCAAGCTCCTCAAATACATAAATCATCTCTGGAACGACTCAGTTTTAAAAATGATTATTTCGACCCTAAATATTTCGATAAATTTGAAATTTTGGCGGTCCTGCATATATTGATATCCGCCTTGACGCTGTGCTTCTTGTACCGTCATGTGTCACAACTTTCATAAGATGCCTCCTTAGCTTAGTGGTAGAGCGTTGCACTTGTAATGCAAAGGTCGCTAGTTCAATTCTGGCAGGGGGCATTTCCTTCCTAATTTTCCCGCGCAAGTGGTTTAGTGGTAAAATCCAACGTTGCCATCGTTGGGCCCCCGGTTCGATTCCGGGCTTGCGCATTTTTTTCGTACCCCAGATTCTCATTTTATTCATCTCTTCTCTCTATAATGCCCAGTCCAACATCCAAACGAGCTGTCTTAGCTGCTACAAATGCAAGTATGTTTTATCATTCTTCCTTTGAAAAATCATCTAACGCCAGTTCAAAAGCTTTATCCTGTCAAGTTAGCAGACAGCGCTTGGGATAACACCGGTTTGCTTGTGGACTCAACTTCAGAATCTAATGATTCAGACAGGTGCAACATCTTATTGACAATTGATTTGACCCAAAACGTAGCTGAAGAAGCAATTGAGAATAAAGCAAATTTGATTGTTGCCTACCACCCATTCATTTTCCGGGGCCTCAAGTCCATCACTTCGAAAGACCCTCAGCAAAGATCACTCGTCAAATTGATCCAAAACAATATCAGCGTTTACAGTCCACATACCGCTGTCGATAGTGCCAAGGGTGGAGTCAACGACTTCTTGGCGGATGGTATCTCTCATGGCTTAAAAGTTAAATCTCGTCAGGTGATTCAACCCAATCCTGAAGAAGAAGGCTGTGGAATGGGACGTCTTGTTGAGCTTGAAAAGCCTGCTCCCTTAACTAAGCTTGTTGAGAATGTGAAGCTGTCTCAGTCTCTTAAACATGTCCAAGTTGGGGTTGGTAGAAATTTGGCAAATGACCATCCTGTGAGTACCATAGCCATTTGTGCTGGATCGGGTGGATCGGTCTTCAGAGGCGTTGATGCTGATTTGTATTACACAGGCGAATTATCACACCACGAAGCTTTGTTCTTCACTGAAGGAGGCTCTTCATTGATTGCATGCAACCATTCCAACACTGAAAGGGCATTCTTGACGGTCTTGAAGAAACAATTGGAGCAGGAGCTTCCTGATGCAGACATCAAGATCAGCGCCAAAGACAAAGACCCTTACGAGGTCTGGTAACTTCTGCATGACACGGTGGAGATCATAGGAAAGAATACATACTCTATTACAAATTCCTCTTATTTAGGCCTGGTTGTCTGCTTTTCTGTCCCCACCGAAAAAGTCGAGAACAGAATCGACACCATTACTAACACTTTCGAGCACGTCATCAAGAAGGTTCTCGAGATCGCTCATAATGCCTTCTTTCTCAGGATCGTGCTCTCCCTTGTCGGAATTTTCTTCTGAATCACTCGAACTTTTATCTGAATCACTCGATTCTTTATCTGAATCACTTGAATCTTCATCGTCCGAATCAGGCTTCTCTGGTTCGTTCGGAGCGGCCTCCTCGAAATCGCTTGGTTTGGGTAATGACTCCGTGGAAAGACTCTTGAGCAAGGAGTCTTCAGACGATAAGCTTTCTTGAGCTTTCGTATTCAGACTTACCGTGATTGTCGTCATCTCCGTGCGCCCGCTTGGCCTGCGCCAAAGCAAGTCGTAAGTTGCGTCCTTCACAAGATGATCAACTTCGTATGGCAATCCTGGGTATATCAGGTTGTCGGTCCAGTCAGCTGGAAGTATTTTGTTGGATGAAATCACGAATTGATCGTCCTGAGTTCCGTTGTTCGGAGATGGCTTGATATCGAGTGACTCGCAAAGAATGTTGTAAACATTAGTGTTAGGAAATGGGAGCACCTTTTTGTTTTCAGCGAGCTTTTGTTTGAAAAATGGGCCTCTACCCAAGAAAATGGCTCTCATGAGTAGATCGGTATTGTTGTAGCCGTGAATACCCTTTGGAGTGTAATTTTCCCCTTTCTCTTTAAACTGCTTTCTGGTAGTGATGGCATAGCCAGTGTTTGGTATAATCCAAATGGGTGCCAATCTAAAGTTGTATTTATGGTCCTCAAGGTGTCCTCCGAAGTCCCATTCCTTGGGGATATCCTCAACTTTGTAGTAAGTGAATCCCTTTTTTGTTTTGTCGTCGAGCTTTTCGAAGTTCGTCTTTACCTCTTCAAATATCTCGTCAATAGAATGACCCTCTTTCGGCCTTAATCCAGAAAGCGGCCATCCATCAATGTGAGCCAATTTGGAGACATCCACCACGTCATCGAGAAACAAAAGCCTGTCGTTGGATGTAGGGGCCATTCCGTGGTCACTCACGATGACCAAATTGACAATTTCATTCAAGTTCCTGGCAGTTATCTCCTGAACCATGAGTGCAACAAAATCATCCACATACTTCAATGCTTCCACGAGATTGGAGCCACTGATTCCGTATTTGTGGCCGTATTGGTCAATTGTAGGCACATAAGTGAGAATGAGCTCAGGACGTTTTTCAATGTCCTCCCGATCTATCCATCCCATGACTCTGTCGATTTTAGACGTCAACAACTCTGTTCCATTGAACTTGTCCACCTCCATTGGGCCGTATTCGCCAATACCGGGCACTTCGCTTCCTGGCCACATATGTACAGCTGATTTGACGCCCTGTTGGAAAGCAGTGGTCCAAATGGCTTCACCTCCCTTCCAAAAGTCGGGATCAAGACCCTTGGCGGGATCGGTATTGACAAAATGCTTCTCCAATTTTGGATCAAAGAAGGTGTTGCCTACAATTCCGTGCTCCGACGGGTAAAGCCCGGTGATAAGAGTCCAGTGGTTGGGGAATGTGGAGGATGGAAATGATGGTGTCATGTATGGAGCACCATAGTCATCGACCATCATCGCATGAAGCGCTGGAGTTCTCTGCGGAGAGATGTAATGCGGGTGGAATCCATCTAGCGAGACTATTACCGTGGTTGGGTAGAAATCGTGAGTGGAGTTGGAAAGAATACGCTTACCGTTTTTGTTGTGTTGCGGCTTTCCCTTCAAGTCTTCCCCCAGTTTCATAAACGAGTATGAAAGCCACATCAAGAATAGTAGAGCGACAAATGCTAGTATTCCCCAGTTGACCATCTTACGTAGTTTCATGGCATTCCGCTCCTTCATCTTCTTAGCCAATATGTCATCGTTATCACTATCTTCCTCGCTGATTTCAAAACTGTCTGCGTTGAGATTATTCGTGTTGACCATTTCGTATGAGCCTGGTTTGTACGAGTCAGGACCATTGAAATACTCCTGGATTCTTCCCCAGAACCGTTTGGGTCGGCTAGTATTGACTTCGTTTTCGTAGTCTAGCGGCTCGAGAAACTCGGACTCGTGGCCCTCATTACTGAAAATATCATCTTCTTGATCGTCTAGATCCTGAATCGGAACATCCACGGCATGTGGTCTTCCATGCTCCACCGGCATTGCTTAGGGTCCTTCTATTTAGGGATGTAGATAAGTTGTATACAAGGAAGTAGGCACTGCGCGGTTGATACTTTGCAACTCTTCACTATTATACTTCCTTCCTTCTAAAAGATTTTGGGAGACTTTGCTACATTCTTCATGTGATGAACCATTTAATCTCCGATAAAGGAGTTGTCTATTCTCTGTGCTGTGAAACCCTGGTGGTCACCCGTCCATGTAGCTCACCATCTCATCTCCATAGCAGATCTCAGCCTGAATCAAATCCTGACTACCGACTCGTGGTCCCTCTTCTTTGCCATACCCATGTAAACTTTGACTCTAAGTTTCATGAGTTTATCGGTTGATAAGTCCCCCTCAGTTAGATATGCCTCGCAACCAGTCACAGGGCAAGCATACCTCTCCCTGGCCGCTCTGATTTGACGAAGAATATACTGTCTCTCAAACACGTGTGAGCACTTCTTCGAGACCACGGGATCTGTGAAATAGTTCATCGAGAGCGGGTCCTTCAACGAGATTTTACCTCCCTCCATTGCCAACTCTTCGTCCACCGTCTCCTCTTGCAAAGGATCCTCCGGGAACTGTAGCACGAAAAACATACTCTTTATAAACACAAATGAGGGATCTCGATTGAGGAGCTCTTCAAAATGGGCACCCAGCATTTCCCTAACTAGCTGGTCTAGGTCGTCGCTGAACCCATCAGCAAAGTTCTTCTTGACGAGCTCTTTACATGAGTCGTAGTTAGAAAGTGTGAGCTCGAGAGTGCTTCGCCGGTTCTCCACAAGCTCTCTATGTGTGTCCTTCAAAGCCTGTTGAAGGGCTTGTAGTTTGCATTTGGAAAGGTAAAGCTTTTTGAAAGCACCCAAGACTTGATCCGAATAGACCTTGAAAGCTGCATTGTGCACGAGCTGAGGATTGGAGCTGGCGTATTCGATAAATGATTCAGCACTGCTCTTGATGTTCAGAAGCTGGTCTTCGATTTCTCGTAGTAGGAGCAAGCTACCAAATTCTGTACTTGGTTTTACACTTGGATGCACGGGTATGTAGCTTGGAAATTCTTTGAGGTTAGGAAGACTTGAGGGAGCCTCCGTGGAACTCATATTGGTAGGCTTGTACTAGAATTACTAGTTAGAGGTAAATACTAAGGCGCGCTTGATATGCTTGAGATGCATGGACCAGAACCAACCCAATACTTCAACGAAAGCAATTAAACCATTTTTTTCTTTCTCCACTTCTTCCGTTCGGTAATGGCAGGAGGACTGTGCAAACCCTGAGACGATCTCACTGTGACAAGCAAACTCCTCCATACTCTCAAGCTTCTGCTACAAGGTCTTGACATAAAAGCTATCGTAAAATAACACTATTTACAGCATTTTTCTCTTGTGATCCGTAAATTCCTGTCTAATATGAATGAGAAGTGAAAGTCTATATCGTGCACCATTAAAAAACATCACCCTGGGCGAACATAGCGTCGGCAACCTTAATGAAACCAGCAATGTTGGCACCCTTCAACAAGGATGGCAAACCAGAAGCGCCCTTGTCGACAGAGTATTTGACAGCGGTGTCGTAACAGTTGTCGAAACACGTGTACATGATGTCCTTCAATTTAGCATCGACTTCCTCCTCGGTCCAGGTAACTCTCTGGGAGTTCTGGGCCATCTCCAAACCGGAAACGGCAACACCACCACAGTTGGCAGCCTTACCTGGGGCGTACCAAACACCCTTGGATCTGTTAGCCTCGAACACGTCGATGGCTTCCTTGGTGGAGCCCATGTTGGAGCCCTCAGCAATGTATGCACAGCCGGCGTCAACCAAAGCCTTGGCCTCCTCGCCAGAAACCTCGTTCTGGGTAGCAGATGGCAAGGCAACGTCGACCTGGCCAACGTGAGTCCATGGACGAGCACCGGCGATGTACTCGACCTTGTTGTTGCCGGAGAAGGCAGATGCATTGTCAGCGACGATCTGCTCCAAGGTTCTGAACTTAACCTTGGCAGCAGCGATGGCCTCAACCTGCTCTGGGGTAATACCGTTCTGGGAGATGATGCTTCCCTTGGAGTCAGAGAGGGAGACGACAATACCGCCCAACTCGATCACCTTCAAGGCGGCGTACTGGGCAACATTACCGGAGCCAGAGATGGCGACTCTCTTGCCCTTGAAGGTCTCCTTACCGGAAGTAGCCTTCTCGATCATCTTCTCGACGTAGTAGACGGTACCGTAACCGGTGGCCTCAGGACGGATCAAAGAACCACCCCAGGTCAAACCCTTACCGGTCAAGACACCAGAGAAGTTGTTTTGCATGGACTTGTAGGCGCCGAAGAGGAAACCGACCTCACGGCCACCCACACCAATGTCACCAGCGGGCACGTCAGTGTCGGCACCAATGTATCTGGCCAACTGTCTCATGAAAGACACACAGAATCTTCTGATTTCAGAGTCGGTTCTGTTTTTAGGGTTGAAGTCGGAACCACCTTTACCACCGCCCATGGAGAGGCCGGTCAAGGCGTTCTTGAAGATCTGCTCGTAACCCAAGAACTTGAGAATGGACAAGTTCACGGTAGGGTGGAATCTGAGACCACCCTTGTAAGGGCCCAAGGCGGAGTTGAACTGGACTCTGTAACCGTTGTTGACCTCGATCTCGCCCTTGTCGTTCTCCCAGGCAACTCTGAACTGGATGATTCTCTCAGGAACAGACACCACTGGGATGACCTTCTTGTACTCAGGCTGCTCAGTGAAGAGAGTGGAGTCCTCGAGAGCGGACAACAACTCGTTGTAGGCTTGCTGGAATTCGGGTTCGTGAGGAAGGACCATTATGATTTTAGATTTGTCTGAAGAAGAATTCAATACGGGGAATTGGCGACCCTTTATATGCCCTGGACATCTCCTCCTGCAATGCGTGTGATGCTTCCATCACCGTGCGCTTTGTACTGCACACAGCGGCCTCTCTCCAGATCTCCAGCCAATGGCAGCTCCGCGGGTCACGAGTCACCGCCTCAGAGCTGTTCTTTTGCCTTGATCGCGCGCTATCAGTGACAAATCAAACCACTAGGTGCCCCGGCCTGTGTTTTTCTGCGGAACCGGTCTGCCTTATCCTCCACTGAGGTTGACTCCGAATCGGCCACACAAAACACAAAGCGAACAGATTGGAGAGTAAGAGTCAAAAATTTTAGATTTGCAAAGGCAGGCGCCGTAGAAACTTCGAAAACTAATTGGGTGAGAGGTGGCTACATATTGTGGTCAGATGGTGGAAGTGGTGAACGTGGAAACAACTGCAAACCGTCAACCTCCACTAGACAGTCCGCGACATGCTCTTCCACATAGGCGCCTGGCACGATTCCGTTAATCGCAGCCAATCTGCAATTTCCGGTGGAGATAGCGCCTCTCCACTACTTCTTGATAATTCTCTTGCTTCTTGAATCACTCAGTGAATCGCCTCGTCATGGCCCTCAGTTTGCACCCATATTGCTTTTGGCACCGCACTGTCCTGGCCCGTATTCACCCGAGCCGTACACCGACGTGGAGCTCCCCGAATGGGAAGTGCGATTCCATCGGTGCGCCGCTTCCGGCCCGGGCTGGGCTTTCGCCGTAGAGTTTAATCCTGGTCCATTGGACGATAGGGCGCTCTAAGCATGTTTGGGCAGAGACCCGAGTGTCTCGACCGGCTGGCGCCAGGAGCCAGCGAGGGAGCTTTAGTGATCTAAAAGAAAAAAAAAAAAAAAAGAAAAATGTGTTAAAGCTTAGATATGATCAATGTTTGCGGTGGGTCCCTTTCGTTTCCAGGAGGCGCCCAAGCTGGAGGGTTTGTTGCCTTTCTGGCAGCTTGGCCCTGGTTTTTCTGGGGCTCCACCGCGATGCAGTGAGGCCGATTGAAGTGGAGGCTGGGCGAACCATTGCATTGTGTTACTTTTTCACTCTTTCTTAAAAAAAAAATACCCCTCGCTTGAACCGCATTATCTATTTGATCCTCTGTCCCTTTTGGTCCATTCGCTCGGCTATTCCCCTTCTCTGTCCACGGCTTTCTCTCTACCCTGACAGACCTCAGTCTCGCAAAGTTTCTGTTTCGCGGCTGCAAACCACGCATTTGCATCCACTTGGCAGCCACTGGACAATAGGCTTCAGGGTGAATTCGGGTGCAACATGCTGTATCAAGAGCCCGTAGGAGAGCTTTTCTTTGTCATGCTGAGATGAGCAGTTTGTTCGGCTAAACAGATCTCGGCAAGCTTGATAAGCCCGCAGATGCAGGGTCGCTGCAGGGCATTGGCTGTAGATTGAAAATACCGGACACAAAATACGGGGCTCTGGTGTCTTTTAGCGGTCGGTGGGGAATGCTAAAATATCGTACATTTGGAGCACTAAGTCGCCAAAAACTGCAACCCCAGTGGTTTCATGGTCCTTGGTGTGCCTCACTCTTACTCTATAGACCTCTTTATTCGCCTTTCAAACTATTTACACGGTTACTTCTTCTGCTCCTCCTCTTTGCTTTCCTCATCGGCATGACTGATGCCCGTACTGCTGGAGTTTCCAAACTTGTAAACCCTCATTCTCAGAATCACACGGGGGTCCACCTCGAGCGGCTGCACCCACTCACTATTCTTCTTCTTACCCCTCTCAATCCACTTCCGTGGCCAGTCCATCTCCTCCTCGGCACCCAAAAAGCTGTCTAGCTTTTCGAATGGTCGGCTCTCAGAAAACACAACTGTTTTGGTGTGCTCGGCAACCTCCTCTGCAAGATACCTTGTGGTGTAGTACCTGTAGATCTTCGTGGGCATATTCATAATTCCGGAGAGCTTGGGAACTGTGAAAACGCCAACAGGCTGCTCAAACAAGACGGGCACACCCTTCTCGTTTAATACAACCTCGTTCATGTTCAACTCTGGCGCCAACAAGGCGTCAGGATATTCAGAGGGCAGAATGAAAGGCTTGGGCACAGGCGGAAGTTCGTCCTTACGGATATGCAGCCCAAAGTCCCCGATTTCGTCGTGTGTTTCCTCTTTCTTTTCCTGCTGTGTAGATTCAGCTGTCTCAGAAGCAGTCTCTGGTGAGGTGGTTTCAGATCCGCTTGCTTCACTTGAGGATTTGCCATTGATGAAGTCTTCTGCTTTCTTGACCTCTGGTGGAGATGATGGCGCCTCCAAGGGCCCAAGAAGACCTTCGTGCACACCATTCATGTATTCTTTGTAAGTGCCTCTTCCAATGCAAAGAACGCCTCCCGCTAAAAGCAAATCCTTAGAATCATCTCTTTCTGGGTTGATTGGTTCGAGCACCTTGTACACGCCTAGAAGGTCCGTTGGCTTATACAAATCATGGCGACTAACGAAAACCTCTGGTTCCTCAGGCTTTCTGCCCAAACTTCTGAATGCATTGGGGACTCCCTCTTTAAAAAACTTGGTCCATGACTTGTCGTATGCCTCTTGTTTCATTTTCTCCTCCTTCTTAACCATCTCGGCGAGCTTTTCTCTTCTCAACTGTCTAATTTTGTCTGCAACCTCATGGCGAATGTCGCCCTGTCTCTCTTCTGTAAAAACAGTGAAGTCGATAGCAGCAGCATTCAAAACTGGTTTGATATACTTTCTGAAATGCCTCATTGACTGCTCAAGGAAATCGTTAGGTGGAGGTGCAATGAAGATGGTGAGCCTTCTTGGAACCCTGCTGGTACCATAGATCTCTTCGCCCAATTTCTCCACCTGTTCCGTATACTTCTTACGCACCTGCTTCTGCTGGTATTTGTCGTAAGCGATTCCTCCTGTGATACCAGCCAAAGCTGTCCAAAAGATCATCCAGTTTCTCGATGGAAGCAGGATTCTGGGGATGCCCATGGCCCTCAAAGCTGGATTGGACCATGACTTTTTTTTGGGAGCTTCAGTGGTCCCTGCCTCTGGTTTAACCGTTTTCTCAGGTTTTTCTGGCCCTTCTGACATGTCTGGGTGCCTTTCCTATAACTGAGCGTTCTGTACCAGAAATCTTTTCGTGCGTGTGAGCACCAGCATGTCACCAGTATAAGGCATCACAGGCGGAAGGAGAGAAATTGTATCTAAAAAGCTTTAAAAGGCTCAGTATTCTGTGAAATTACAATACCCAAGATTCACTACAGATATTCTTTGGATTTCGAATTTTGGAGCTCAGGTCAAATCTGCGATTTTTATCACTACCTCAAGATTACATAGTGGTTGCAAAATTATACGCAATACTCAGACTATTGTCTTTTACAAATATTTATGCAATTCCGAAAGCAAAGCCTGCTTATCGAGCCCTTTTCCAATGAGCACGATTTTGTTGTTCTTGATGCTTTCGTGCAATTGACCTCCCTCTATTATCTCGTATGTGTCTCTGACACCTTGAACAACCCGTACGTCGTCGCCATGAACCAACACGCCTTTTGTTCTGTGTACCTCCAAGGCAACACCATTAGCGTCATTCTCCCAAAGCACATGCTGGAGAAACTTCTCCACTTTATTGAAATCGGACGCCTCTGTGAAAAAAGGGAAGTCTAAGGTAAGGGTCTGTATTCTGTCGTCATGATACGATGAGCTGGTCGCTAAGCTCACCAGGTTTGCAAGCTTTTCACTGGAGGCTTCGAAGGCATGCAAATCCAAGATTTTGTCCAAATCAATGTCACCATAAGAAGTTGTGTGAATGGGACAGGACGAGTTGATATCACGAATCCTGTTGCGAATCTCCTCTAGTTTTCTATCGTCCCCTTTTATGGTGTCAATCTTGTTTATCAAAATAGAGTCAGCAAGCGCCAACTGGAGGTGTGCCGTGCTGATACCTTCATCCAACATCTTCTTCTCCTGCTCTTTCTTCTCCGGACTGACATCCTCATCATCCTCCAACACATGTTTGTTTGCTCTGTGCCAATGACCGCCAATATCGTCAAGGCATTGAATGATATTTGCAGAGTCCACCACGGTTACAACGCCGTCTATGTATACGCTCGAAGCAAGAGCATCGTCAAGCCAGAACATCTCTGCTATAGGCGCTGGGTCTGCAATTCCAGTTGTTTCCAAAAGAATGTAGTCGATTTTGTCTCCTGAACTCTCAATCAAGTTCTCAATGGCCATCACACCGTTGTCTTTTACGGTGCAGCAGAGACATCCATTGCCTAGGTCTAGCCATTCCTGAACGCTCTCGTTCATTTCCGAGTCCTTGATCGTGACTGACTTCTCGATAGCAGCAGAGTCACCAAACTCATTCAAAATGATCGCCAACCGCTTGTGAGACTTTCGTCCGATCATCTCTAGTAGGGTCGATTTGCCTGATCCCAAGTACCCTGTCACAATGGTGATGGGGATTTTTGTATTTCTCTTGGGCTTCTTCTGCTCATACTGAGTTGTATCATGGATTGTAGCTAGATACTCTGGTTTAGTGGTGAAGTCCTCGTTGAGTTCTGTGACCAACTCTGGGATATCATCGTCCATGATCTTTCTGTGGGGATGTTCATCGCGCACTTTGAGAGATCCAAGGTAAGTGATGCCTGTTGTGGATTTACCAATGGATTTCAGATGGGTTGACAAGGTTTAGGAAAAAGCAGACTTCAGCTATACATCACTCGAGGAGCAACATTCTTTAGGCGTAAACCCGAGGTAGGGTTCCATGGCTTGGATCGTAGCGGTTTCACCATTGCTACTCAGTGATTCCTGATAGTAGATACATTTGACAATTTTAGGCAATTCCTTTTTTTGACCCGACTACATAGAAATCTCGAGATGTCGGCCCTATATAAGAGCTTGCCTCATGCGGCTGGACAGAACTGCCAATTCCACAGAACCACTTCCATTGAGCCACTTCAAAAGAGCCACAGCAAAATAAAAACTACCCAAAAAGCTCAATTCTGAAAGTCGCTTCCTCCTGGAAAATATTCCTCCAAATCAGTCAACAATAAAAATTCGCCAAATACTTCCTTCATTCGTCTGTCTACTAAAATGCACCGGTCCGGCTAGGCGAGTGGCCCCGACTGCACAATTTGCTCCATACTTTATCAACCACCAACTGAGCAACACTATGAAGTTCGTTTATATCTTGGACTTGGTGTTCATAGCTACGGTATTCCTCCATATATGGGCTGTTCCCTACTCGAAAGTGGAAGAATCCTTCAACATCCAGGCAATCCATGACATCGTCAACTATGGCGTGCAACCGGACCAGCTAGAGAACTACGATCACAAATCATTTCCCGGCCCAGTGCCCAGAACCTTTGTCGGCAGTATGTTAATCGCTGGAGCCGTCAAAGCAATTGACTTTGGTTACACCTTGGTGAAGGGCACTCCATTGGTGGTGAAGGAAGGTGACTCTCAGATTATCGTTCAGCTCGTGGCTCGAGGCGTTCTTGGATTGGCCAACATTGCGGGTTTTATTGCGTTGAGAAACAGCCTTAGCAAAGTTGCCTTTGTGGAGAAGAACGCCAAGTCTAAAGGCGCCGTTGGTTTCTTCTACACCTTGTTCTTGATGGTTCAGTTCCACGTTCCGTATTACTGCTCGAGGACTTTGCCCAATTTCATTGCCTTGCCATTCGTTCTGTTTGCTCTCGCTAAGCTTGTGGAGGGCAACATGGCGGGTTTGACGTGGTTGGCCTTTACTGCGGTGATCTTCCGGGTCGAGATTGGCGTTCTCGCTGTGACCTTTTCGTTCGTATCTTCACTCGTTTTTGGTCAGTCCGACATCCAGGTCAACCTGTACTTTTTGATTGTGGGTACTGTCGTTGGCGTTCTTGTTACTTTGCTTGTCGACTCCTACTTTTGGGGCGAGTGGGTGTGGCCTGAGCTTGAGAGCTTCAAGTTCAATGTCATAGCCGGTAACGCCTCAGCCTGGGGCGTTGAGCCCTACGGCGCCTACTTCACAAGGTATTTGCCGAACTTTTTCCAACCCCCACACGTTTTGCTTTTGTCTGTGTTGGGCCTTTTGGTTGATCCTGCCAATGATGGTACTCCAACTCAGATCACCGCCGATAACAAGGTGGTTATTACGCACCCAGCAAGGAATTCCCTTAGAATATTGACATTTTCCGCCATTCTCTATATTGCTTTCATGTCCAAGCAGCCTCACAAGGAGTGGAGGTTCATTGTCTACACTGTTCCCATCTTTACTTTGCTGGCTGCCAATGGTCTCGCCAGTACATTGAGAAAGTGGTCAAGCCTGTTTGCTCACAAGTTGTTACTATTCGTCATGCTTGCAAGTACGGGGCTTTCTGTTATCTTCACTTTCCTGATGACCTATGCTTCTAGTTTCAATTACCCAGGTGGTGAGGCAATCACTTTCTTGAACGATTACATCATCAATTCCAAAGCAAACGAAAATGTCCTCGTTCACATGGATGTTGCATCTTGCATGAGTGGAATTACTAAATGCACCGAGTTGCACTCGCCCCATGCTGTATTCGATAAGACTGAGGGAATCGAGGAATTGTCTCGTTTGTGGAATAACATTACCCACATCATCACTGAAGTTGACGCTGACAAGCCACACAGAGAAGAGACTCTTATCAAGATTGAACCATCTCACTGGAAAAAGTTGAAGACGGTGAACATCTTCACTCGTGTGAATTTCTTCCCAATCTTGCACACCTTCGATCACATTCGTCAATTTCAAGCTCTCCCAGCTGAAGTCTCCCCTGCTGGTACCCCCGGCCCTTGGGAGTACAAAGACAAATTAGCGAAGTTCCTCAGAACAACTATCCAGACCAGAAGCTACTTGTACATCTACGAAAGAACCCAGCCGGATGCTATTCCTGTTTATTTAGATTTGGAGGATAGCGAGCCCGAGAAGGTAGCGGACGAGGCTCTGCAGCCACCTCCAGTTGATGCTGATGCAGTCATAGATGCTATAAACGAAGAGATCGATAGCTTCGAAGATGCCCATGAAACTCCTCAATAAGACCATCATGAGACACTGCGTGAATTGAACGATCTCGATGCATTCTCTAGGCGCTCTTTCAACTTCAACACAGGTGAAGCATTTGATTCCTCCGGAGATTCGCCCTTGGGAATTATCAAAGGCCGAAATCTTTTAAGTTTCTTCGCCGTGCTGAGGACCGAGGCGTCTATATCCGCCAGGGGTAGCGGCGAAGGGAGTTTTTGATAATTACCTGGTTCAAAAGGTGAAGAGGTTGCCTTCGGTGAAGACTCTAATATCCGCTCAAATTGTGGAGCCGGAGGTTTTGAAGGTAACGTCGAGTAGTTATTCCTGTGCCGAGGTGGTGAAAGTCTGACTGTGGATATGTCTTGTAACCTTAATGAAGAAATGTGTCTATTTCCTCCCCTCCGATCCTTCGCTTTTTTGTAGTGATTTATCAACGCGTCAATTTTGTCCGATGTCATTTTGTGATTGGTGTCTAATCTTGTTGGACTCGTCCTGCGAATCCTTGATGAGGGTGTGAAGGGAGTGCTGGTGACTTGCTTCTTTACTGGAGTATGCAAATAGCTATGGCCTTCCTGGAAGCTTCCCCGTTTTTTAGCAAGCGGAGACAAGCTACTGAAGAAGATGCTGGTATTCGCTTCCGCATAGTCCTCGTCGTGAACTTTTTCAAGAGATTCCTTGTGAAACGTTTTGTGTCTCCACACCTGAAGAAGCGATCTCGCTTTCGAGGTGTCCCACTTCTCTTTGAACATGTCACAGGTTTGCAAATTTCTCTTATATGTCTTGATGTATTTCAAGGTCCACTTTTGAAGATAATCGAGAGATGTCGCGTAGCTCTTTTGGTTTATAAGGTTGTCAGCTAGTTCATCTAGATATTGAACTTTGACCATGAGTTTCTCGTACCAGACAACCAATATTTTCTTATAAAGCACTGTCTCGTAAAAGGCACGACTGACATCTTCATGCTCGTGATTTTGCCGACTCTTTTCGATCCAAAGATCGAGAACGGGCGCGAGCGCTGGACTAGCCTTGTTGTGCTGCTGAAAAAGATGCTCCAATCTCCTCTGTTTGGTGTTAGCTATGGCAACCCTTTTTCGCCAATGCCTCATGAAGACTGATAGAGTTCCTCTAAGCCTCACTCTTTGGTTGAAGCTACTGATCACCCCATTTGAATAAGCTTCAAACCTCAGCACAACCAAATTTTTCCAGATTCTGACATACGTTTTTAACAAATGCCTATCATTAAACAGGCGTTTTCCACCTTGAAAAGATTTGGCCGCTTTTTCCGAGATTTTGACGTTAGAGTATTTCTTCTTCCACCGTTCGAAAAAGGCTCGTTTAAAAGTATGCTGAGCAAAACTTCCTAGCTCTTCGTTAATGTCCATCCGTGATTTCCAAAGAGCGAACATGGCTTTTTGATAATTAATTCTGGCGACCGTTACACTTTTTGCTTCATTCTCTCGCCGCCTGATAGCTTTGGTTCTCCAAGCAGTGAAGAAAGAATGAAGAGACCTTCTTTTAACAGAGTCTCGCAAGTCACTTGAAACTGCTTTCAGCCTCCAGATATTGAAGTATATCACGCGTGACAGCAGATCAAGTGAAGCATTCTTCATGCCGTGTATCAAACGCCATTGCTTGAAACATTTGTTTAAGACGAGCTTTTTATGATGACTGTAAGCAAGCATATTCCGCTGTCTTTGTTCTCGCCAATGAGCGAAGATTGATTTGGCTAGATTTCGATCCTGCTTCTCTTCAAGCTGAAGTTGCAAACCTTTAAGAACAAATGAATTCCTCCACAAGTTAAAGATAAAGAGCTTGGTGTGCTTGGAATTGACCTCCGAACACTTGGTGTACAATGATTGCATTGCCATCCTCTTCTGCCATACTTTGAAATGCTTGGCCATAAGATAACGGCTCTCAATACC
Source organism: Candidozyma konsanensis (assembly GCA_030563505.1). Lineage (NCBI taxonomy): Eukaryota > Fungi > Ascomycota > Pichiomycetes > Serinales > Metschnikowiaceae > Candidozyma > Candidozyma konsanensis. The sequence continues at coordinate 144,826 of JAJMJI010000021.1, read as the reverse complement.
GCCAAGCGCACTCAACTTTTCACTGAGAACCCAATCTTTGGGGCTTGAGAGATTTGTCGTTGCCAGAGAGGATGGAGCATCCAACCTTTTGTGCCATTTTTGTAACATATGTCTCAAGATAATGGAATCCGTTTTCTTCCTCACGATGAGACCGAGGCTGGAAGCCTTCTTGTGATCTTGCTTCAACGACTCATGTCTATTTTTGAAATGAGTTATGTAAGTGACCATTAGATTCCGGTTGTAGAAGCTTTGCAGACTATTTTGCATTTCAAGATATTTGGTATCTCGAGCATGCCATGCGCTAAACCGTCTTTTAAGTAGAATCCGCAGCGACTGGTACTCTAAATCGCCGATATGAATCAACTTTGGTATCCAGAGGTCTTTGAGGACCCTGGCAATAAGCTTCTTTCCACTGTAAGAACTAGCCTGCGATGATAACATCAGCAATTTCTTGTATCGATCAAACCACAGGTCGAATTTTGTTCTTAAGATCGTGGTGCTATCATTGGGTGAGAACAGCTGGAGGATATTGTCAAGATGAATAACGGTTATTGTCTTATCATTCCACCTTCGAAAGATCCGCTTTCTTAATTCACAGGAGGAGGACCACAATTTGTTGGCTAGACGCATTAGAGAGGTTGACTTCTGATAGCTAGATGTCAAGAAGCCTTGGATAAAGTGAAGATGGTCGGTGATTGAGCGTATAACTTCACCATTCATATCATCTTCAGTAGCCTCATACTCGCGTATTTGACCCACAAGTTCAGTCACTTCCTCAATATATTGATAATCCTCAGCGCAAGCATGTTCGTTGTACTCCTCGTAGACGAGAAAGATGAAGGTTCTAAAGATGAATGGGAAGTGAGGATGGAATTGCGGATCGTATTCGTTTAGAACGTTCACGACGGTGTTCAAATTGGAAACAATCTCTTCAAGTTCTTGCTCCAGGAAGCCTTCGGCCACCAGTGTTTCAGCAATAATAGGAGCTTCCAGGTGGGGCTCAATATCTTCATCTGGAGACTCATACTCTCCAGGGAAACTCATCGTGTCTAGTATTGCCTCGGCCCGACGGGCTTGATAGGCTGGTATGAGACCAGGGCCATCATCGGACCCAAGAAATAGCTCGTAAAATAGCCGGAGCTGATCTTCTCTATTCTCGAAGGATTCGATTTCCATGCACTCGACCTGGTGATACTTCTCAATCGTTTGAAGCATGACTTTCACCAAGGAAGGTACGCTACTATAGAAGTGGTTTTCAGGCTTTAGAAGTCCGAGGTGGAGGACTGCTTCATACGCCTTGTTCAATGCCTCGTTGTTGCAGGAAAAGTTTAATAGCTCGGAGTGGTTGGAGTAGGGTGCCCTATACTCAAAGATTGAATCACTTTCGGTGGCTTCGGTTTTGTTGATCAACAGATCTAGTGCCGACGCTAGCTGTTCGGTTTCATCAGTGATCTCATCGACCTGCTTGTTGAGGTTCTTGGCTAAAGTATATTCATGGATTAAACACTGGCCCAAGTATTCTGCGAATTGAGCCTTGGAGTCGATATAGATTTGCCGAACCAGTCGTACATATCGATTTAGCAAGCTAATGGTATTCTTAAAGTTTTGCTTGACATGTCTAGGTCGGCCATCTGGAGCAGAGGTTGTGGATAAAGCCAGGAGGAGGTCATTGAAGTATGATGGGCTTTCTGAATAGGGCTTTTCTCGGACCATTTGATGAATATCATGAGGATCTCCGACAGCAGCTTCTCTGCAATAACAGATCACGGTCAATGGTGGAAACTGGGATGTGGTGATGTTAATCTTAACCCTGTGTTTATCTTGTAAGCAGACTAGTCGTAGGACATCCAAAGCCCTTTTTTTCAAATGCAGAGCATACATGGGCTCTTCATTTCCGCTTCTGGCAAGATCATTGAGATTTTTGACGAAGCCGTGGATTTGGTCGTCGCTCACCATGGCATATCGAATTGATGTAGTAGTACTGATGCGCGGTTTGTTTGGGTCAAGATCATCAAACAAACAATGAAGAGGCGTACTTGACTTTCCATAAAAACGAAGGTTTTGGCAAAATAGCACATGTAGTCAAAAAACGCAGGGGAGAGAAAATCAAAAATATTTTACTTTTGTCAAATGTCTCATTTTGTCACTTCGCCTCGATATCGGTAATTGGTCCCACTGGCTCTTGGGTGCAAAAGTGAGAATGCGGGTTCACCAGAAGCCAGAATACCGGTTTCTAAATCAGAAATCTCAAATCCTCCATATTCCATATCCGTTAGTAAAATAACATCTGCATGTTTCTGAAAATGTAAAAAATACACCCATCCGCTCTTATCAGCTTGGAGCTTCTATATTTGGTGTCCTGTGCACAAGGGTTGATACTACTTCAACAGAAACTCCTTCTGGTCAAACTACATCTTCAGTATGTCGTGGGTCCCGCCAGCGAGTGACCCAAGCCGAAGATCTGCTAGTCATGATATTCTGCGAATAAGGCGGTCTCTGGCCTACCACGATATACAAGAACCCATGAGAATAGTCTCGGATGATGTCATGGCGAGGAATCGAGGTCTGCATTCCCCTTCCTCCTTAACCAGTTTCGGCGATAGCTTGTACTCCCAGAGCAGTACCTCACAAAGACCTAGTATAGGAAGCTATCCGGTGAACTCAATCCATGAAGCCAACTTAGAGGTACCAAGGACTAGTGGGTCTAAGTTCATGGAGACATTCTCAAGAACAAGCAGCACTAGCTCTCGCCATGTGGGCGTGAGTGAAGAAGACTTGCAACCACCAGATCCCAACCCAATTCTGAATACGTCTGGCGACCTGTCGAACATACATCCATCAGGCAGCGTCTCGAATGTCAACCAGTTCAGCTTTAGCGAAGCTGACGAGTCTACTCGAGAATTCCATTATTCTCCCAGACAAAGCTACGACGACGGTCTTGAAAATGCCGATTTCGTGAGCGTAAAGACGCTGCCAAGGAGCCAGTCCGAGGACGACACCAATACCATCCAGTCCTCGCTGCCGCCTAAGTCTCTCATGTCCGGAAACTCCAACTTAGTGGGTCTGATCATCGGGAAGTACGACTATAGCACCAGTGCCGTGGCCTTGAACCCAGGCTCCGACTTCAGAGGTACCCCTACATCATTAGCTACTGGGTCAGTATACTCCAATGGGTCACGACCCAATCTACAGCAGCCGGAGGAAGACCACAACAGAGTGAAGGAGCCAGTCAAGGAGGAGAATCGTCACCTGCAAGAACTGGAATCCAGTAAGAGAGGAGAGCATTTACGAAACAATTCGGCGTCGTCAACTCTATCGACAACGTCTACTTCGTCTACACTCACCAAAAGTAATAATCAGCAGAGGTTTCTTCGGTACGCTATGAGTGCTCGCTCTTCACAACCAGCCCTCAACCCGACATCACGCTGGCTGATGGATAATGTTATTGGGTGGCTCGAGTTCCACAACTTCCAAAGCACATGGAAGGAGACTTTCAAAAGAAACGAAATTTCTGGTAACCGATTTTTGGAGCTTGGTAACTACGACTCGACATCTATGGTATGGAGGCAGTTCAGCAGGAGTCTCAACGTGGGTGGAGATAACTCCGAAGTAGATAGGTTCATTCACCTATTGCGATCAGAGCTTCATGAGATCGAGAACCCTTCCAGTGCAACAAGCACAACGCTAGCCCCACCCGAAATCGAGGTGCAAAAAAGAGCAGAGAACAGAAAATCGTCTGCCACGTTAACGACACAGGTGTCTTCTACAGTTCCCACAAAGCCCCGTCCTTACTCATATGTTGAGCCGTCCACTTCCAGCAAGGCAAACCCAAATAGAGAAACCTCTCAACAGCATGGGCATAAGTTCTTCAGGCTCCACCATAGAACTCCATCCACCGACTCCACGAAAGCGAATGCGAGTACGGCTAGCTTGATTGGAGATGATCCGAGAAATACAACTGGCCAGAGGATGAGTGGTATATTCAGCTCAATTTGGAAGTACAGTGGTGATAAGGCCGCTGGAATCGTCAAACAGGTTCATACCAGTTCTGGAAGCTCAGGTGGTAGACACACAAGCGGGAATAAGAGAGGCAGCTACGTTATGCCGCAACACAGACGAGCCGACCTGGCGAATAAAAATAACCAGTTCATCAACAGAGACTCTCTTATAAGCTTGCAGCGGTCACAAGACGACAGCACGCTTTCTCCAATTTCGACGAATTCAGCCGGACTTCCTCCCTTCGAAGTTGGGGAGTCGTCCGTAGAAAGCGATCGCCTGTTAAGTGCAGAAATTAAGAAGGAGACCTTGGACGCAAGATACCTACCTGTACCCAAAAGCAGTCTTCAGGACGAGTCAAAGCTCATCCTTATATCCAAAGACAATGTCTCATTTAAACCTTTGAGAATATACTCCAAGGACCTTGATGACTTGGAATTGTTGAAGAAGAAGATTCTCAAGTCTTTGGATGTCCTCAATTTTGGACTTATCACCTTTCACCTCACAGACTATGATTGCATTCCTGGAGAACCGATGGGTGACGATGTCATCATCCAGGCTCTTCATCAAAGTACACTTTCCAAAATTCATGTTCAGCAAATCGTGAATTCCCCCGGCACCAACACCATCTCGAGCACATCATCAGATGCCCGCTCATTTGAGCTAAGCGGCGATAATAATGGCAGGATGTACCCTGCAACTCCACAATATCTTTTGCAAGACCCTCGAGATAAGGGTGTTGACTATCTCAATTTTAAGGATCACGAGGCATTCAGCCAGATCAAGCACCCCAAAGATGCTAGGGGACACACTGCGCAGTTCCAGCATCCACTCAAGCTTACAATTCCGGCGAACAAGAGGGTCATTAAGCATAATCTTCCCAACTCAAACACCAGCCAACAGGCCCGTAAAGTTGAGTTTAAAGAACTGACCCCGGCTCAGGATCAACTTGATCCAACGGAGAGATGGAGAGCATCATCGGAAGCCAAATTGCATATTTCTTCTTCTCCAGCAGTAACAAAAGAACTCAATGCGTTGTCAAATGATGAGAGAAGCAATCTTTCCCTGAACGCGATTCGCTCAGCGATTTTTAGGGAAGGAGCGGCAAGAGACGCATCCAGAGCTTCTTCCCTGGGTCTGGAATATGATAGGTCTAACTTCATTGCAAAAAGAAAGGCACCACCTCCTCCCACAGGCACTTTAAGATCCAGAACCATACTGGGATCATCAGTTCTGCCTGCATTATCTCGAAACAGCTCTGGAAGAAGAATATCTTCCAAACTGTCTTCGGTACGAAAACAAGAAGAAGAAGCTCTTGCATTCACGGAGCACGAGTTCAATTTCGAGGATGCTCCATCATTTTCTCGATCGTCAGCGAGGTCACCCCTCAAAGCAGACATGCCAACGCCGGGCACTAATCACGACTCAGACAACGATGATTTCTTTGTCAAGCCCATGTCTCGAAAGGAAAGAGAATCAAGCGATAGTGAAGCTGACAGTGACGACGATTTCTTCATGAAACCCACCAAGCAAACTCGAAGTGCTGAGCTAAGGGAAATGAACGTCCGTCCCCCTGTTGAGGAGGTTTACAACAACCTTGAAAAGTATTTCCCGAACACAAATCTTGATAAGCCCATCATTGACGCATCTCCTGAATCTCCGGTGACACAAGTTATAAGTTCACGGCGTAATTTTCCCACGCAACGAAAGGAATCCATCTCGAGGACGTTCTCTAACGCAAACAATTCGCCAATTAACCCTCCCACTGACGATGATAATGTTATACCTGTCGATAACAGCGAAAAGCCTTTCAAGAGAATGAAGACAATTCGTACGGTGGCCAACGAAGCACGGAAGAAGCGGTTGGCGGGAGGCAGTACCAACAAGAAATACTCAGAACCTCTTGCTAAAACAGCAAACGAGAAAAGTCCAGGCCTGCTTCGCAGATCGAACACGAAGCTATGGGGTCAAAAGCTCATTGAAGTCACGTCGGCTGAGATCGAGAAAGGTTTCGTTAGCCGCATCAGGTCAAGTGCCAGCTCTAAGTTTGAGGAATTTGCTTGGATCAAGGGTGAGCTTATTGGAAGAGGTTCTTTCGGATCTGTTTATTTGGCGCTTAACGTTACTACTGGTGAAATGCTCGCAGTGAAGCAGGTTGTTGTCAATGATAGTTGGAATAATTCTTCTGATGGTCTTGATGCTTTGCATAAGGAGGTTGAGACGATGAAAGACTTGGATCATCTCAACATTGTCCAATATTTGGGCTTTGAGCAGAAGATGAACACATACAGCTTGTTCCTCGAGTACGTTGGAGGTGGATCTATTTCATCATGCCTCAAGTCTTTTGGAAAGTTTGATGAACAACTCGTGAAGTTTATAACTAGACAGGTGCTCGACGGTCTCAGATACTTGCATTCAAATGGGATTTTGCACAGGGATTTGAAAGCAGACAACTTACTCCTAGAGACAGATGGTACTTGCAAGATCTCTGATTTTGGTATTTCGAAGAAGTCTCAGGACATCTACAGTAATAATGCTGAAATGTCCATGCAAGGCACCGTGTTCTGGATGGCGCCTGAGGTTATTCACAACATTGTCGAAGACAAGAAGCAGGGCTACAGCGCTAAGGTTGACATCTGGTCGCTTGGATGCGTGGTTCTTGAAATGTTTGCAGGTCAAAGGCCGTGGTCCAATGAGGCTGTGATCAGTGCCATCTACAAGATTGGCAAGACAAAGCTTGCTCCTCCAATCCCAGAGGACGTTAGCGACGAAGCGAAGGACTTCTTGAAAAAATGTTTCACGACTGATTCGCAAATAAGGCCAACAGCGGAGAAACTCCTCGAACATCCGTTTATGGAAAGGGATCCCAACTTCTGCTTCAACAATACTAAGCTTCGTGAAGCGATCAAGTTTAATACAAGAAGGGTTTAGTTAGTTCAAGTCGGTTTGTCTTCAACAGAGTATGGCCAGGCCCTTCAGCAAAAAGCTGCTCTACAGCAACGAATAAATGACTAATGACGATGATATTATACAAGACTGGGATATTTACAAGGGGATTACTTCAACCTCAACTCGTTGATGATCAAATGCGTTTGGAAAGGTTCGACGTCTGTCGTCTTCCTTCTTCTGCACCTTTGCTTTGTTCTGACAACCTGGTACTTTGGTTCCTTAGTGATTTCAGCCAATGTAGCAGTCAACTCGAAGACATCCTCAGGAATGCCTTCCTTATCGTTGTAGGTAAAATTTCTTGATCCAAGAGTCACAACATTGTCCAACTTGAGCACGTCGCCGACCTCGTGGTTTCTAATCTTGTACGGCAAAATCAACTTGTCCCCCTTCGTGACCATGTATGGAATATTGTGGATTTTACACACGGCGTAAAGATCCTTTGAAGCGTTGGAGTCAAATTTGAGATAAGTCAAATCGGGAAGTGCTCTGGAAGCAGATGAAGCGGCAGCAGCAGTGTTTCGGAGCAATGCCGACAGCGAGAGCAGTCTGTATGAAGTGAAAGCGGTCCGAAGCATGAATTGTGGAAGTTGGAGTTAGAGGGTATTGAAGAAGTAGGAATGAAAAAATCCTTACACACCCGTACCTCCACGCAAGACCTGGAGGTATACCAGGAAGGGGAGCCATGGTTGATGTGTGCAAATGGATATTTAAAAAAAGTTACTGACATGTAAGACGTTTTATTCTTCAAAAGATCTGGCCCATCTGATTTTGGTTTGTTTGTTTCATTTCTTTTTGGTGTGGCCAGATGTGAGATTTGGTTGTTGATTTGTGGGTACACGGGAATTCACAATAAGAGCGAGATTTTAAAGCAATGAAGTCAAGATATCGGTTTTCAATCGAATTTATGAACAATCTACTTTTCAGAATGTAATATTTTCGACTGGAAGACCATCTCTGCCTGTCTATTCTGTGCTTTTAGAGGGAGGTAAGTCAAGGAGCTGGAAGCTCCAGTCTTCTAATAGACACGGCATTTGCAGCTAGAACATAGATTACTGAAAGTGCTGCTGGTAATTGACGAGCTGCTTTCAAGTTCTTGACACCATCTCCTTGTGGCTGCAAAAATGTCGTCACGGCCTCGGGTTCGCTGTCCGGATGTTTCTCCACCGGTAGCCCACTTGATAAGTTCAGAACCTAACCAGAAGTACTTTTGCTACTTTTTGTGTATGCCTACAAATTGTAAGTTCAATTCACTGCCGATTGACTCGAATCGCTGGAAGCCTGCTGAAGTAGCGACGACATTGTCGCAGTGGGCTGATTTGTCTGATATTGAAAGCGACGACGGTCACAATAAAAGGAACCACGACGGTGAACAATTAATTGCCTCTTGGAGACATAAAGCGTGCTTTCAGCTCCTCCATAGGACTGACCAGAATGCGAAGCAACCAAAACTGGACAAATTTGGCTCGTGACACTTTGAAAGGAGGGTTCTCTTCACCGACTCTTTCTTTGTTGTAAACACATTAGAACTTTGATCTTTCCACCAATCACCCATGGAGCCATATCCCTCACCAGCCTCTAATGGTCTCTTTGTGGGTGCCAGGAAACCAGGTGCTTCATAGTGGAAATGGCTGCGAAAACACATGGCTATGGAATAGAACAAACCGTCGAAGGAAAGCTACAACGAAGGCCGTAAAGTTGGGAGATATAGGTTTAAATAATTGAACAATCGGACAATTTTGAACGATTGTAGGCCTTTTTTTGGACGGCCAGGTGGAATGGTCCAAGAAAGCAGTGTCCAAAGCCACCAGCTTTCAAAGTAAAGAGAAATTAGAGTGTAGGGCAGCTCGAAAAGCAGACAAACTGAGACTTTTTCAAAGGTTAAAGAGGACCTCAAGTAAGTGGCTTTCATTAATAAAGGCTCTCTGGTTGGCCCCTCTACTTATTCCAGCAGTACCTTTGTCTATTGTAGTCTAAACCAGGCAACAACTGCCCAGAGCAGTAGACTGAAGAACCCCCCAGAATTAACTTTATTCGAAAATCTTCAAAAAGCTCTGTCAAAAACTGTTCAATTGTTCGATTTCTCTAATCTCGTTTCACTAGTCTTTCTGCTCAATTGCGTCTTCCTCAGACCAACTATCGAATCCCACTTGTCCAGCTCCCCATCTTGTCCGGCTCCTCGAGCCCCAATTACTACAATTTACGAGCTTCCAACCTGTCTAAACCTGATTCCTCAAAATCCCACCACTCAGCCCTTTATCTGGCCACTACCGTGCTGAACCCCCGGAGACTACCGTGGTCGGACTAAGCCCAGGCACCGCAACTGATGCTTAAGTTTTCACGAGGAAGCACCAAGGCGAATTGAAAAAAAAACTTGAAGTCTCCTCTTATGTCTTGTGAATGTCCCTTCATACAATCAACGAATCTTTACCTGTGTAGCATTGCGTTTGAGTCTACTTGGAGCTGCTATTACATTAGTGTTACTGCGTCACCAAAGGCTCCGCTTTTAGTTCCGCCTAAGACAACCCACCGCAAAATGCTGCAAATACTGAAGATTCCACTACCAGCCTGCTACGCCGCCAATTGCACAATTTCTTCAAATTACACGAATATCACTTGACCGCAAACAGAGGCAAGAAACCTGAGAATCTGCGTGTCGCCTGATTGAAGGTCCTTGGCAAAGACACGCTACAAATCCAAAATCCCCCAAAAAGCTGAAACAAGGCTTATCGTGATCGCTATGCCTTTCTTTCAGGTGCATCCAGTGGGGCAGGTTTTTTTCTCACTCAGCATTTGTTTTCCCTCTGGCTCGTTTTTGGCTATTTTTTTTTTCCTTCTCTGCATCCAACAACCTCAACCGACTCACCTACTAACCGCCACGGATCCTTCCTTACATTCTCTCCCCCACCCCCATTATACCCCGAGAAGTCTCCGCTCGACTGGTTCCCGGCCAAAAATAACACTATCATGTCGGGCTCATTCTGGAAGCTAAGTAACGGCTTCACCTCCCTTTCAAACGTCACCTCCATCCTAGAAAACCACACCATCAACGACAATGCTCAGGACGACGCCCAGACCATCAGCGTGCTCCTAAAACTTTTGGACGAGAACGACTTGCTCCAGGAGTTGATGTCCAACAACTCCATGTTGCTCGAGTTCTTGCGCAACGACAACGTCATCAGCATGCTTGTCGACCTTTTGATCCTGGAGAGCCTACAGGGCGAGCAGCTTGCTATGAGCTTGAAAAGGCTCCATCTTCTGGCGGATTTGAAGGTGGACTCCAGCGATGAGAAGGACAAGGAGTCCAAGGAGCCCAAGGAAGAGACCGAGTCCAAAGAAGAGAAGTCTGAGGACGAAGAGCCCGAGAAGGGAGAGGAGGAGGCTGCTCCAGAACTGTCTGAGGAAAGAAGATCGAGGTATGCTGCTCTTTCGGCCGAGATTTTGAGTGCTGACGTATGGTCGCTCACCGATACTGTCATGGAATCGACCCAAAACCTCAACAAGTTGTGGTCCATTCTCGACTTGGAGCAGCCCTTATCGATCAATTTGGCCACCTACTTCATGAAAATCATGGAGCATTTGTTGGACATGAAGTGTGAGGAGATGATCACGTATCTCATCGACAACCAGCCTTCGTTGGTGCTCAAGTTCATGAACCACTTGTCCAACCCTCCGCTCATGGACTTCTTGCTCAAGCTCATCTCCACCGATAAACCTGACAACTCTACCGGCATAATAGATTATCTCCAGGACCAGCATTTGGTTCCACAGCTTGTCGAGGCTCTAGACACGTCTGATCCCGACACAGACATGGACGAATTGCTTGTCAGACAGTCTTCAGCTGCTGACTTCCTAAAAGCCCTCATCACCATATCGGCCAACTCCACTACGGACAACTCCACCATTGGCCCCAACGAGCTCACTCGTGAGCTTGTTTCTTACGACATTATGGCCCGCCTTCGCGATATTATGTTGAAGGGCGGCTATGCCTTGGCCAATGGCGTGGGCATTATCATTGAAATCATCAGGAAAAATAACTCCGACTACGACATTTTGCCTGTGCTTTACATCACATTGGAGAGCCATCCACCCACCGGCCGTGACCCCATTTACTTAGGACATCTATTGAGGGTTTTCGGCAGTAAGATTGACGAGTTTAACATGTTGTTGATCCATGTGAATGAAGGCACTTCTTTGCTGACTACTTTTGGCAAGATCGAGCCTTTGGGATTCGAGAGATTCAAGATTTGCGAGTTGATTGCCGAGCTTTTGCATTGCTCCAATATGGCCCTTCTCAACGACAACAAGGGCTTCGATGTGGTGAAAATCAGAGACGAGCTCAGAGTAAAGATGAGAGAGTTTGACTCCGTTGCATTCAAGTACAATGAGGTCATTGATCTTCCTTCTGAAGATTGGCAGCCCAGTCTCGATGCTGAAAAAGAGTTGACCAAGAAGTTCGAGAACGACCTCGCAAAGCACGAATTTGATGACGAAAACGACTTCAATGACACCATTGACTCTTTCAATACCAAGATGCAAGACTCTTCGGTGGCCCACCATGGCAACCAGAACAGCGGCGACGAAGAAGAGCCGCCCCATAGCAACTCCAACCTCAGTGAGGAGGAACTCAGAAGCAACCCTGTCGTCGGTGACTATCTCAAAATTGCCTTATACGATTCCCAAATCGTTTCCAACATTTTGTCGATGTTCTTCAAGTTTCCTTGGAACAACTTCTTGCACAACGTTGTTTTCGATATCGTCCAGCAGGTTTTGAATGGCTCCATGGACATTGGCTTCAACAAGTTTCTAGCGATTGACATCTTCCACTCTGGAAATATCACCCATAAGATCACTGAAGGTCAGCGTCTTTGCTCAGAATATGAACAGGAGCACTGTGGCATGAGACTCGGTTACATGGGTCACTTGACCTTAATCGCAGAGGAGGTTGTTAAGTTTATTCAATTATACCCCGTCGGGACTGTCAGTGAGAACATTGACGTAAAGATCGAAGATGACATTTGGGAGACCTACGTTAGTCAGGTGTTGTATGACACGAGGAAAAAGTATAATGCAATTCTTGGTGGCAGCGACGTCGACGATGACGAAGGTTCCAACACCTTCGACGAAAGTACCGGTGAAATCATCGAGGAGAGTGACTTTGAAAGTGGCTTGAGTCTTAATCCGAACATCAATCACGACTTGATTGGCAGCAGCTATGAACATCAGGAAAAGGAAGAGGAGTTCCATGAAGATGTTGACAGCCGCGACGAAACCGACACGGAGAAGAAGGACAGCAGTAAGCTCAGCTCTAGTGACGAATCCGAATCTGAGGACGATGACGACCACTTTGCCAACTACATGTCCCTGCAGCTCACGATTTCCGGGTCAAATGCATTCCAGTCCTCGCTCAACAGCAAGGCCAAGGAGTTGAAGACAGAAAACGACTCGGACGATAAGTACAAAGATTTCCTTCATGTTTCTGGCAATGGTGAAGGAGATGACGATGACGATTACATCGATCCTAATGATGACGGAATGTCATACAAGAAGGCCAACCCCTTATACGACTCACAAGGACTTCTTGTCAGGGATAACATGCGTCTGTATCCCGTGGACACCAACAATCTGAGCGAGGACTCCACTTCCAGCTCGGACAGCGACGAAGATGACATTCCAGTGAGTGCAGAGGTTGAAGATGGCAAGAACAACAAGCTCACACGAGTTGCCAGCAAAGGCTAATCCTGTCTCAGCGACATTTACGCAAATAGCATTCACGTCATGACACAGCTCGAGCATCGAGGCGTTCTTCCATAGACTACGATGCGCATGCATTTAACTCTAATGATGCTAATGAAACACGAATTCCATTTTCTTATAATCGATGTAGATCCCGCTACTCTATGATGCAATTTCGCTTGCTCTTCTGCCCTCCCGTTCCAAAGGTGGGAGGTGAGCCACAGTGCTATCCACTTCATCTTCAGCGCTAGGTTCAGTGTTAGGTTTAGTTGGCACACCACCCATAAGACCCTTACGCATGGCGAAACCAGAAGATCTTTCTAAAAGCCCGTCATTCCAAAATTCGTCTTCGATAGGATGCATGAGAACGGTGTTGTTTTTGGTGATGGAGATCATGGTGTTGGTAGGAACACAGATCCAGTCTCCACGCTCAAAAGTAAGAGGTTCACTAGCAACAAACACCACATCCTGCGATCGGTTAAGCCTTTCCATTTTGTATAATCCAGTCTCGTATTCTAGGAAACGCAGACCCGTGCTGAAATGCAAGGAGGCAGCTTCGTCGGTTTTGGATGTGATGTACCGATTCACCACCACTGACTCACCATCAGTGACTGCGAAATTAAGCAAAGAGGGCTCATCAGTGACCTCACGCTGCCATGTTTTGAGAAGCTCTATAGTTTTAAGAGTCGCTTGTCTCAAGACTTTGTGGCCAAAAACAGTAGAAGGGTCTTCGGCATCGTACCCCATCTTATATAAGGTGTCTAGTAGTAAAGCACAGCAGCACTCACTGTCGGTGGATCCCTGAATGAACGTGAAGAACTTGTCTTCCAAGTGAATTATAAGTTTCTTTTTTATCTTATCGAAGCTGGATACGCCTCCGTTATGCATGAACATGATTCTACCATACAGAAACGGATGACAATTGGATTCAGACAAAACTCCCTGAGTGGAAGCCCTTACATGACCAAAAACAAGCAGCGATTCTGTACAGTTGGACAAGGAATTCAAATTGACGTTATTCCACGCAGGTGTGATAGCTTTGAAAATACACGGCTGATCGAGCTTTCTATAGTATCCCACACCAAAGCCATCTCCATTGATTGGATTTCTCATATCTATCCGGAGTCTGGAGTCGAATGACTGGTTGATGATGGAATGTGCTGGTTTTGTAAGGAGGTCTGAGAGCATCATAGGCTCTTTCCCTTTGTATATCATAAATCGACACATGGTAGTTGTGGAGATTCCTGAACCTCAGTCAGAAGCTTAGTATGGTGGGAGGTCACGTGTATCAACTACATTTGGCTGCGAAAAGCATGTACTTCTTATATAGTGATCGTTATCACTTACCAAAAATTCGGTTGACCTGGGTCAAGACACGGGACGTGGCGAACCACATCGTGCCAAAAGTAAGCGTCACATTAAAGACAATGAGCAAAAGCGCACTGAGCATGAACCGAGGAGCGAAAATCTTCCACACCATCAAATGCCGTCTAAAATGAGCAGCGAATATGAAACTCATGATGCTGATAATGGTTTGGTAGGTAAGTAGAGTGGTCACGTTGGTAACAACCTGGGATAAAAGGGCGATGGGCTTCGCGGATGGCGGAATTCTCCAGAGTGTGATGAGTGGGACCGCAATGCATATTATAAAGAAAGAACCAAATGTGTTGAGGAGAATGTTCAATTGGGTGAAGGGGAACACAATCGTCTGTGTGGTCACGAACCCAACATCCCATTGGATTGAAGGAAGGGTGGCCTGGTGTCCAGTGCTAAAGAAGTGCTGATACCCAAGAAGCCCAAAGACCACCACCGCTACCAAGTTTCGCTGAAGATTCAAGATATCGTAGAGCTCCAAAAGAGACAAGAGCTGAACAATCATCATGCACAACGAGATGGCCCCAATTGGCTTGGTCACAAGGAGTATAGCACATGCAGCATTGACGACAAGCAAGAAATATGACGAGCCGTACACATTTCCGTGGCCCAAGATGGTGGCCGTGGGCTGTCTAGGCTGTCTAGGTTTTGGTGAGGTAGTTTCGCCCTCATCATCTTCATCTGATAGCAAGTCCATTGAATCATTCTCGGGAGCATCGGACATTTCTATCTTGACACATAATGGACCACGGGACCAGCTGAAGTTTGCAAGCACAATCGCAATGAAGAGAACGATACGCGCAATGCCGAGTTTCAAGGACTTTGTCAATCCAACATCGAAGAAAGACTTGGCATTAGCCTGAAAAAAGTCGTTGTTCTCGATATACTCGATTGTCCAGTAAGAGGCGTTCATGAACATGAGGAATTTCATCCCAGTGCCAATCCACAAAGGTGCTGCAGAATGGTACGAAGACGTGAGTTTGTAGAATGATTTTATCACGGTGGGCAAGAGGTATGAGGAAGCGTGCAAAAGCATTATTGTCCACCACGATGTCTTGAACGTAGGCGTGCAATGTCCTCCTTGCTCTTCACGACACAAGTTTATCATTGAAGTCAACCTTGTCATCAAAACGAAGGTTGCCGCATGCAGCGCTCCCATGATACGCTGGTCGTATGACTTGGGACTTCTCAACGATCCAAAGAAGCAGCAGAAGCCAAATGTGGTTAGGAAGAAATTGACCAATTTGTCCTCCCAAATCACATAGGAGTTTGAGGCAAAGATCATGCTGTGGAAGAGAACCATCAACAAACCCATGGTAGACCAGCCATTCAAGTTGTAGCTGAAAAAATCCTTGACCTGGTGCCAGAGCCATAGAATACTGAAACGATCCATGATAGGAGCCCAGAATCCAATGGAAATACCAATAGCACACCCAAGCAACAAACATGTTCGGAGCGACACTTCGGAGGGCCTCAAAACAATAAATATGGAAATGCTAGACACAAGGCCCAACAAGGTCATTGCGATAATTGAGCCAATAAACTCAAATGACATTGTCAGGACTCTCACTGATGGGATAGACCGCGAGTACGTGAGAGCAAATGAAAGTGATAATAGCATCACAGATATGCCTAGTCCTATGAGAACTAGGTCGAAACGAGCCCAGAGGCCCTTGCAGTGATCTAGGAACTCTGCTTGATATGCCTTAGACTCTTGGATCAAATCTGTGTGATACTTCTTGTTCTTGCCATGCTTGTTGTAATTCTCAGTAATGAATTTGTACTTCTCAGTGAATTTGTTGTCCAGCTTGAATTCATCCGACAGGTTTCTAAATCTATTAATCTGCTCGACGGTGATGCGGCTGGCCAAACTGAGTTCTTTATCGTTCCCAAAGAGCTCGTCTATTGGGAAACCGAGGTTATTATGAGGGACTGGCAAGCCCATGAGTAACGAGATTGTTGGCACCAAATCAATCTGATTGACGGCCCTGTAATGTTCACCTTGGTTTGAAGTATTGTAGGCGGAAGCGTCATGCCTGTTGATGTGAAACTTTTTGCTCTTGGAGTAGAAGAAAATCGTACTTTCCAACTCTTCGAGACTGTCCCCGCCATGGTTACCTGTACGATCCATGCCGTGGTCGCCCATGACGATCAATAATGTCTTATCGTCTATTTTGCTGATTGTGTCCTCGATGAAGTTGTTCATTTGATTTAACTTCTCCTTCATAGCAAGGTGGTTGGGCCCAAATCTATGTCCCACATGATCCACGCCTAGGAAATGGCCAATGAGCACGTCCCACTCTTTGGAACGGTTGCGTTCTAGCAATGGGGTCATGTGTTCTATAACACCGTTGTCCACGGTATGCAAATCCCACACGTTCAAGGATTCGTACGGGAAATTAAGCTTCGGGTTGATGTAGTCTTTGAACAATTTGTCCCATGTGTCGTCACCCATGAACGCCACAGACTTGTTTCTTTTATGGAGCTGGAGGATCCAGTTGTCCTCGCTTATCGCCTCTCCATCGAAGTTGGAGCCAGCATCGATAAATGTCGGTAGAGACCCCGTGGTGAGGCCCTTGAGCCGCTGCAAAGTTGTCGTTGGCGGATCGGCCAAGAATTTGAGGAGAATAGCGCTGTCGGGCTGTTTTTGCATGAGATCATGTAAGATAGGCAAGTTATTGTGGAAGTATGGAGCAGCGTCCGCCTCTTCCACAGGTATGGCAAAGTCAAAACGCAACGCATCAATCATGATAATCACCGCCTTGTCGAACTGGGGAGCAAGACAGCCAGATTCACCACATTCAGCCAAGTCGGGCAATACTTGTCGGGATAAAAGAAACCCTTTCGTGAAGAAATACACACCGATGAATTGAAGAGCCGCAAAAAACACCAAAACAACGAGATAGCCAAAAAAAGTGATCTTGAGCCGCTGCAGCCTTAATCGGCTCCGGGCCTGCTGCTGCTGTTTCAACAGCATCTTTCTGGGGATTTTAAAGGCGGTTCCTGGGGTATCAACATATGGTCCAGCCGCCGGTTCCATGGACTGGGATAAGCGAGAACACTCTATGTGCTATATATTAGGATCCCTGTGAGGAAGGAAACTTTTATACCGACTGTGTGTCCCGGGGGCTGTTGCCTTGTGATGATATGTGATATCGCTGTTTTTTCGTTACCTACATACTTGACAGCTGTCTCGCGTTTTCGCTAGTTGCACGTGAGGGCACCAGGCACCTACACGTGCAAAGGAAGCAGAGGACATACCCCATGAAAGGCATTATCCGCCAGAGTAATCTGTGGTTGGATCGCCTGACTCCGAAAGCATTCTATAGTTCACAGTCAGTTTTGTTGGGGACTGATTCCAAACCATTTTCCTCAATTCTTCCTGGTTTCTTCTTCTCAAGCCTTCAGCTACTCCATTGCCTTCTATTCCATGGTATGGTCAATCTGGCTTAGGAAATCGGAGTTGAAGGCATCGTCATCCATGATACCACCGCCCTCCTCGTTGTCCGGCCTGAAGTTCATTAGTGCGTCCATGTCGTCTCCCATCATATCGTCATTGCCCTGCGGATCGGTGAGAAATTGATTAAGATCCTCCATGTTGACGTCGTTTTCGTTGTCCTGCTTGGGCGGCTGATGCAGAGGCTGTGGACCCGGAAGCTCGGGCGAGTCACGGTGGCTCCCTCCGCCATGTTCGTTCATCATCGCCATGGCAAAGTCTTCATCTCCGTTGCCTTGCATGTAAAGCTGGTTGTTGTTATCCAGCTGGTGGTCGCCAAACATGGAGTCCTGGAAGCCCTGCTTATCCTCAGGCTTGTCACCGATATCAAGAAATGACGATATCAGACGTGGATTGTAGTGCTCTGGCGCTCTTTGTACGGCGGCCCCCAAGTCCTCGGCTGGTATGGATCTCTGCTTGTATGGAGCCTGCTGGATCTTGTAATTCTTGTCGTATTTCTCCTCGTACTCCGCCAACGTTTCTTCTAAAGCCTTCTCGAGTTTTGCTAGCGACTCCGTGTCATTGCACTCCCGATGAAGCTTCGCTAGTTTTAGCGCAGCATCTTTCTGAAACCTCATTTCCTCGCTAAACGTCTTTCCCGGCTCCTCCTTCAATTCCTTCAAAGCCTTGCGGTCCTGTTCTAGTTCCTCCTCGATCATCTGGTTCTTTAGTTTCATGAGCCTGATATCACCAAATATAAAGTCCTCCTTTCCAAGGCCTCGGAGCACTTCTTTGACCTGTTCATCTGTGGCGTCTTCTTCGTAGAGCTTCTTTTTGTTTGCTGGGAAAGTGGAGGGCGGCGCTATTTTGGAAGTGTTGAATGGCTTCAGCGCAGCCGTTTCTAGAAGATCCTGATTGCTGATGAACCGAGAAAAAGCATCAGCTCGAAAGTTAATCAAGTCGGCTTCATCGTGGAGTTGTAGACTATCGCTTTTTAACACTGACGCTTGAGCATGTCCGTGCTCCATTGGATGCATACGGTCCCTCACTTTTTTCACCGTCCTGCTCATATATTATTTGTTTCTAGTGGGTGATGGCTGAGTTGTTGATGTAGTTGTTCTGAGTCGCACACACTGACTTGAGTTAATGGGTGCGAAAAGAACCAGCATTATCTGGAAGCGATCTCTATAGACACTATAAAAAACAGTATGGTACAAAACACGTCGAAATGAAGGAGCGTCAAAAAAATTAAGTTAAGCTCGTAGTGGGCACGATCCTAGAGGTCAAAACGGCCATGGACAAATTCTTCGCTCTCCATGTTGGCGTCATTGTCAATCTCCATCTCGTCTTCCTCGTCAATTTGGTCGTCGATGACCTCGTCATCCGGTGGGAGGTTGAAGTTTCCTGGGATGAAGGAGCCCGAATGTTTGAATGCTTGATATCTATGCGATTTGCTGAAGTGGTCGTCCATGGCCGAGTCATCCACATAGGTGAACCCTTGGAAGTTGGCCTGGATGCCTGGCGACAAGGGCGTGGAGGCCATTTCCATGTGCTTCTTGAGCACAGATGTAGACTCGTTGGTGAACTCGGGATCAAAGTTGGACGTGTCGGTTTCCGAGGAGAGGTGGGGCTTGAAGGGAGGAGGAATATCTTTGGCTTTCAACAAGTTCCAGTCCACGTCCTGGAAAAATGGGTGCTCTTTCAACTCTCTGGCGTCTTTCAAAGCACCGAGCCTGTGGCGAGGGTTTCTGTTCAACAAGCCCTTCACGAACGATCTGCCTTCGGGGGACAACACCTCTTTGGGGAAACGCACCTTGCCAAAGGCAATATTCTTGTACATCTGCTGGGTGTTATCGGCGTAGAAGGGAGACCAGCCACAACACATCTCGAAAATTAACACCCCCAACGACCAGAAATCCACCATCTTGGTGTATCCGCTCTCGTCCAAGAGCACCTCCGGAGCCAAGTACTCGGTAGTCCCGCAGAACGTGTTGGTGGTGCCGTCGTTATTCAAGTTGGCCTTGGATAAACCAAAGTCACACAAGGAAATATGGCCCTTCGCGTCCAACAAGATGTTCTCGGGCTTCAAGTCTCGGTACACAATATCATTGTCGTGCAAGTGCTCCAAAGCAAGCACCAACTCTGCAATATAAAACTTGGCCCTGTCCTCATTGAAGCGGCCCTCTTTCTGAAGATGCCAGAACAACTCGCCGCCTGACATGTAGTCTGTGACGAGGTACAAGTCTGTAGGGGTCTGGAAGGAGAACTTGAGACCCACGATGAAAGGCGAAGCAGCAGCGGAAGTACGCACAAGAATATTTCTCTCACCAATGGTGTGGGCAATCTCCTTCTTCTTGACAATGAGCTTCTTGGACAAAATCTTCATGGCGTAAATCCGCCCGTTGTCCTTGTTCTTCACCTGGTACACCTGACCAAAGGTGCCCTTGCCCAAAAGTCGAAGCACTTCAAAGTCGTCTGGGCCGTACAGTTTCTTGGAGTCAATCCGGGTGTATTGCCACTTGATCTGCAACAGACCCGTGACTCTCTCGCCTACTACACGAGCACGCAAGGGTTCCCAGCGGGCCTCCTGGGTTACAGTAGCACTGGGGGTGTCAGTATTGGGCACAATACGCACCTGGCCCAAAAAGGCGTCGTCTTTGGCAGCGTCGTATACGGAAATGTCTAGTTCGGAGTTCGAGCCCACCACGTCAAACACGGCCTCGTGGTTCCACACCTGCGTGGCCTGGCCCTGTGAAAGCTGGAACTGTTGAGTGGACAGCTGACGCTGGTACAAGGCCGGTCTCTTGTCCCGAGGCTGTTTCATGGGCATTCCGGGCGAAAGGCGGTTTTGGTGGGGTGCGAGCTGAGGCAGCTTGGAAGGAGCCAGGTTGTTAACGAACTCAGAGCACTCGTACGTCAGCACCACATATGGCTGAGAGTACTCTGCAATCAACAAGTCCTTGGCACCGATGATGGTCACCTTCAACTTACCTTTGGGCTGCAGCGAGGTTTTGGCGGGCTGGTAGTGACCCTTTTCGTCCGTGGTGATGATCACAGGCTGCGACAGGTCGGGAGGAGAGGGCGATGTTTCCATGTTGGAGTCGGCCTGGTTCTGTTCCCTGGCAACCTGAGTGGCAGAGGGAGTCGTTCTGGCCCCCGTGGAGTCCGTGTTCAGCTGAGAAGGATGCAAATCGTGGGCAAAAGAGCCCTGAGCCCTTTGATGGGCAGAAGGCTGGTTTTCTGATGTGGTTGTTCCGTACGCCAACTGCTGGCTCAGCACAGCGGTGGTGGGATGAGCGGCTAGGTTCTTCGGTAAGAACTTCTTGGGGTTTTCATGCAGCGGTGCCGGCAGGGGCGAGTTGGAGTGGACATCAGGCGAAGCATCTCTTTTGAAGCCCAAGCCGAGAATGGACTTGGCAAAGTCTGTCATGTGATGGGGCGATTTGGTGAGTTGACAGAGATGTTGCTGGTGGTTTTGGACAGAAGACCTGGCAGTGAAGGAGAGAAATCGGGGACCGGTGTTTTGGTGGAAGTATGGAGATGGTTTTGGGACACAGGAAATGAGATAGGGTGGGAAAAAAACGCACCGATAGCTGGAGGAAGGAATGGCGATAAACCAGGCGCCCTACCGGTGGTGACGTAAACAGCGCTGTTTTGGGAAGAGTGAAGGTTTTTGGTGTTTTTCCGGTGATGAATTACGTGATCGGGGTGAATTTGAATACCTGGGATCGAAAAATAGGGGTTTCGGTTGGTAATGGGTTCTGCAAGAGAAGCCACAAACTCCGAGCAGACAACGTCATTGGATCACGAAAAGTGCGCTTATCGGTTATTCACGGAATTTGAAACCATAACCTAATCACAGATTGCAAGGCAGCATTCGTGGCGGGTCCAACGGCTGGAGTTGGTGACATTTAAGAAGCCGTGCAGGCTCCGTGGGTGCAAATGCACGGGCCGCTCTGAAAGAGCCAGTGAGGACCGGCGGATTTCGGTGTCTGGATAGGTAATTTTTTGTATTTGGGAAGTAGATGTAATAGCAAATTTTGAAGCTGTGGGTGTTTTTTGGTTGGTTTGTTTTATCGATGGGGCGGCTGAACACACAATACTAGCCACATGCAATTGTCCACATGTCCTGCCACAATGGCGGCCAATACGAGATGAAGAGGCGCTTGATGGAGATTTTCAAACAGCCTCGAATGGAAGCAAGGCGGGATTTTAGTATTTTATTTAGTTTATGTGTTATGTTTTTTTTTTTTTTTTTTTCTGGTTAGATTTCGCCTGCTTTTGCTTGCTTTAGCCTGCTCTTGCTGGTCCTTTGATCGCTTAGTGAAGAGGTGCCCGAGCCGGACTCGAAGTGATAAATTTCTTCAAATTCGCCAGATTGAAAAGACTTGGTCCTTCTTATGTCTCTTAACCAGAAATGTAAAAGACCTATTATTTGAGGATGTGTGGGCATTGAACTGAACTTCAGAGCAAGCTATACAACCACCATCCACGGCAATGGTGAAAGGAGATGTTTCAACATCGCACTTGGATCTACTTAGATCTAGTTATCAAGTTGTTGAGTAAAGTATATCGAAATGCTGAAAACCGTGGGTCTTAATTATTGCTAGTTTACTCCAGGCTACAAGAAGCTACCTGGAAACAGCGGAGGGCCCAAGGGCTTAATTATCAAATTCCAGATGTAGGCATTTCATTAACCGTAAACCATACTTGTATTCTGAAGGTTCCGATTTACCCGAGCATTATGATGTGATGGAGCAGATTAAACTGATACTTGGTGGCTGCAAAGAATTTACCAAAGAGGAATCAGGAATGCGATAAAAATGATAAAGGCCAGCTCAAATCGTCGTTTGAGGCTCTCCTTATATCTATGGCAGGGAGCTTGTTGAGTATTTTTGCAATGCATGAACTAGTTGCGTTCTTCCAACCACATCGTTAGTTCAACCATAAGCTCTACGAAATGACCTGTGTAACTGAAAAAGATATTAACAGAGAAGCCTTAGGATCCCAATGGCACAAATTCGTATCAACGTCCTACAGCATTGAAGGTATTCGGCGATCCAGTTGAAGTCAGTATCTTACCTGGCACTATTGCGTTTGTCAAAGATGGTTCAATTCTTTTGCCTGTAGCCCCCCAATCCACTTCAATCCAATCCCCGATCTTTGTTGCAAAATTATCCTCCTCAAAGAATCATAAGAATAAGTGCTCCACTCCGCACTTTGATATTGTGGTCTTTCGTGGGCGTCCTTTTTTCATGAATCATGAGTTTGCAGCCTAATACCGCTCACAACTCAAATCTACAGCCTCAAATCGTTCATTACTGAATTCTGCTAACATTTTCCAATAGTTGAACCACTCAGTGTCCTCACCCTAGAGCCTCTTATGGTGGCTGCGAAACGAGCACGCCAATGAATCCAGTGCTCTGGCAATTCCCCAAACAAAACAAAAGGTTCACCCAAAGGTTTTTCATATTCAAAACAGAACGCCAACCCATTAACAAAATGACCGTAGTGCCGGCCAGTTCCGTCCCCACTTGATGGCAGCGGTGTGTGTATAGACACCTACCGTATCTCAAACAGAAAAAATCATCAACGGTTAGACCCAACCATGAACACGTTTTCATGTGCTGCAAGACAGTTCTCGACGTCGGCAGCGGCGTTAAGGGACAGCATGTTCAAAATCACTAGATACGCCAAACCTCAGAGCCACACTGTCTACAAGGAGGGCGACAAATTGCCCAACCACTTGATTCCTCGATACAAGAAGCTCTATCCAGAGTATGACTACGAGACCATGTACTTCAAGAGGCAAAACAGGGGTCTTTTCGCTGGACTCCAAAGAAGAACACACAAGCGGGAAAGTGAAAGTAAAGTCAAGACGCTCAAGGCGCAGCTTCCCAATATCGTGAAGACCAAGCTATGGTCCGAGACGTTGAACCGTAGAATTGCCACCAAGGCCACCACCACAGCATTGCGTACCATCACCAAAGATGGTGGTTTGGACAACTACTTGCTCAAGTCCACGCCCATGAGAATCAAGACCATGGGATTGAAGGGCTGGAAATTGAGATACGAGATCTTGAAGAAGAAGGAAATCGAGGCCAACTCGGAGGGCTCTGCCAAGACAGTGTACCACATCCTGGAATCGGGCAAGAAGATCACCGTGGGAAGAAACAAGCTCTTGGAGACCTTATACCACTACGTCTACAAGGACAACTACACCCCTACGCCGTGGAAGTACTTCATCAAGACCCACACCGTGTTGACCACCGAGGAGCTTGTGCAGAAGTTGGAGGCCTACGGTCACGATTTTGCTGATATTACCGTTTAACGGGGCATTACTTGTACATAATTGCATGAATAGATACGCTGATATAGCAGTCACGTAGTCACGTGTGCAACGCTCACAGTGAAGTGGAGAGTGTGCAGGTTGTGCTCTACTCCCAAGTGCCCATAGTGAGGCCATCCCAAGCACACCCGTACACCCATACTTTGGCCCAGCGCGCCTTTCTGCAGGTCGGCCCCAGACCCTCACGAAAATTTTTCTCCTACAAGCGAAGTTCTCTCCTTCTTCTCGTATCTACATAGACAAAAATGGCTAGATCTGGTATGTTTCCACGATGTTTAGAGCCTTTACAAACGACAAAAAGCAGAGAGACATGATCCTGTTCGAACTTAACGAAGAAAATCTTCCATTCCAGGGCTCAGTCGGTCCAACCAAGTCCTACAGAAGATTGAAGAATACCCATTACAAATTTCAAAGTCCAATTGAATATTAGAAGTCCGAAGCAAAGAACATCCATATTCCCTTCTTATCCAAAAAACTCATCCAAATAACTTCTCAGAAGTCGTCAACTAGGCTCCACTCAGGTTTCAATTTATACTAACAACCAGGTATTGCTGTCGGTTTGAACAAAGGCCACAAGGTCAACGGTAAGGAGGTTGCTCCAAAGATCTCCCAGAGAAAGGGTGCTCTCTCCCAGAGAACCAAGTTCGTCAGAAGCATCGTCTCTGAGGTTTCCGGCCTTGCTCCATACGAGAGAAGATTGATCGAGTTGATCAGAAACGCTGGTGAGAAGAGAGCCAAGAAGTTGGCCAAGAAGAGATTGGGTACTCACAAGAGAGCTCTCAGAAAGGTCGAGGAGATGAACCAGATCATCGCTGAGTCCAGAAGACACTAAGCTCTTTCGTCATACTTCATACTGTAATGCTAATAAGTCAACTAACGCTGCGTAGGCAAGGGTAGAACCAAGTAAATGAACAATAGAAATTGCATTCTTCTGATCAAACTGTTAATTCTAGGTACCACCTGGATTACTTCCTGTAGGTGCGCAATATCACCAACTGTAACTACACCCTTTTTCTTCATGTTGGGTCTCACATCCATACTCAGGCGTGCACTTCCGCCTGTCCAGCATGCTAGGGCTTTGGTGGTGCCTAATCATGTATTTTCCCAGACCCTGCTTGTGGGGGCCATCACAGCCATGAGAACTCTCAAGACGAGAACCTCAGTGAAGAAATTTTGCAAGGACTGCTATATGGTGAGAAGAAAGGGAAGATTGTATGTCTACTGCAAGTCCAACGGCAAGCATAAACAGAGGCAGGGCTAAGCCTGTGGCAACGAGCCCTGTTTGTACATAGAGAATCCAAGAATGCATGTTTTTATCGTGATGCTAGTTTTGACTCCCAGCTGCCTGGGAAGCGAGTTTTACCGCTCGTGTAGCGGGTGTTGCCGATGATCTCTGTGATACACTACCCGAGCTGCGGCTACATCTCATGGGCTGTGACCTTTGCTGGATCTGCTGTGGGTTTTGGTGGAATTGTGAACCACCATCATTCAGTTCCTGACGTGAAACCGACGGACTGACATTTGAGGATGTCTGGAGCAAAGCGTCCTGCCAGACCTTGCCGACAAGCATGGAGGCCTTGCTTTCAGTGTTCTCTCTGTCTTTCGCAAACTCCTC
The DNA here is from genome assembly GCA_030563505.1 of Candidozyma konsanensis. Lineage (NCBI taxonomy): Eukaryota > Fungi > Ascomycota > Pichiomycetes > Serinales > Metschnikowiaceae > Candidozyma > Candidozyma konsanensis. Next base: position 119,374 of record JAJMJI010000021.1, on the reverse strand, counting down.
AAACTTATTGGCGTTCGTGACTTGCGAATGGACAGACGATGATGCGCCTCTGGAGGTCAGTGAGTTCTTTTGCACGTTCAATCCTTTTTTGCGGGCGTAGAACTTATCCATTCGGTTCAAAGACTCGGCCACAGGGTTCAAATGACGTCTCACATTGAGGTACTCCCGATTGAGCCTTTCGTATTCGGTTTTAGAGCGCACCGACCCCTGCTGGTGTCCGCTTTGTACAAGATGAAATAAACTGGTCACATTCGCTGCTTCTCCATGATTTTGTCCCTCTTGCTCACCCGGATGTGGTCCTCCTTGTACCCCTGGAGTCTGTGGCCCAGCCGTCCTGCCCTGTTCCCTGACATTCGTCGTGCTGTTATTATAGTTGTGGGCAAACATAAGCTTGTTTAGAGACATGTTCGAGAAGTTTTGGAGTTTGGAGGGATCGATATTCTGGGACACATCCATAAGAGAGTTTTCACGCTGGAGCCAAAGACGCTGCTGTGTTCTGGTCTCAATGTTATGTCCCGAAGCTCCATTGGACGAGTGACTGCTGTTCAAAAAACTTGAGAAGTCTTTTCCGGTCGTGGGTTGTGCTTGTGCTTGTCCTTGTGGTGCTGGCCTTTGCAGCTTGACATTGGTGAGGTACTTCGAGTTGTTTCTCTGGAGGTTGCTGAAAATGCTTTGATCAGGCTGATAGGAACTAACTGATGCAGTCGTTTTTGCCTGGACGGGCTCCGCTGGCTCTTTATTTCGTAGTTCGTTGTACGGCCTGGCCTTGAAGGATATTCCACTCACACTTTCGTCACGCATAGGATCGACTCGGTCATTCGAGGTATTTCCAGTGATTCCATATCCTAGAGGCTCGTTGATCTTTCTTGTGAGCCCTGTAGACTGAGAAAGAAGCAAAGACCCACCGTAGAGATTATTGTTCAAGAGCTCATCTGTAGAGCTATTGGTCGAAATCAAAGCTGGAGGTTCGGAGGTGCATTTAGCCTCCGCCTGATCATCGGGCAACAAGGCCCGTTGCTTCTGAGGTTTGGGGTTCTTGTTTTCGGATTCCGGTTCGGTAACTGGAATTTCCCTGGAAGGTAAACTTTCAGACTGCTCAGGTACCTGTGAGATCTTGTGATCCTCGTTCCAGTCATTCTGATCCAGTGGCTCATTGGAAGGCTCGTTTGCCCGTGAGCTTGTTTCCAGTTCGGAGTCCTCACTGAGGTCTTCATACTCGTTGCTTGCAGCATCCTCATTCAACCTCACAATGGCCCGCCCTCTTCTAGAACTGAGCCGAAGCCCTATACCAGGGCCATTCGTCAACGAATTACCCATGCCTTTTAGGGAATTCAGCGATTTACTAGACCTCATGGAGCTATTCAGAAAAGTCTTCTGTAAGCCCTGTCTTTCCTTGGCAGAGCCGTTCAGTGTAGTCTTGCGTAAAGGAGCAGTTCCCTTGAGTGAATTAGCCAGAGTAGACCGGTTGAGCGTGTTTGGCCCCTTCACAGAGCTATTCAGCACTGTCTTATGCAAAGGAAGAAAGCCCGGTACTTTCGTGAAAGATCTGTTGTTTCGCTTGATGCCGTGCTGCCGCAGCATCTTGATAATATCTGAAGATTTGGACCTGTTTAAGTGTGGCTTGGGCCCTGAGGTACTTAATCTGCTGGGCATCTTCGTATGTGACTGAGATCTCGCATGGGTCTTTCGTATATGGGGCCTTTTGTCCTGAACAGGAGTTCGGGAGTTGGGTCTGGGGGGCTTTATATGCTCTTGGGAAGATGAGCTGTTGAGAAGGGAATCCATGGCTTCCGAGCTTTTCTGTGACGTTGAATCTGAGCTTGGCGGTTCATCAAGGGCTTCTCCGGGAGTCATAATCTTCCGGGTTATTTATGTGGGGGTGGGTGCTTAAGCTTCTTACTCTATTCTTGCTTGCTATACCCTACTTATCTTGAAACTAGGTCACCTCAGCTATTTTCTAAAGCTCTCTTGAATGTGTATCATCATATTAATACCTGCTCCTAATGCGGAGCGGCAGGCTGGCGAGGTGCACGGGTGTGTCCCCTGGTCGGACTCTTATGTCCCACATGTCCGGCGCCTAGTACTCCAGGTCTGGCACTTTGAAGCGGAGATTATGTCCCTTGTTGTAGACACGATGCAAGGTTCTCTCAAAGGCGTCCTTTGACTTGAGATCCAAGTATTTTCGGTATAATAGAAGCGCTGTTTTCGCATCTTCAATCGAGTCATGGTTACTCGTCTGCACAGACTCTTGAAGCACTGCGTAGGCTAGGAACTTGAGACTCAACTTCCTCTTGAAATCCGCCAAGTAGTATAGCTCAATTGTGTCTCGGATTTGACTTTTGGGAACTTGCAAGTTGATGCACCTGAAATCGCTCTTAAGCCCATGCCCCACAAAAGTGCACCCCAAGTTCAAGAGAAGCCAAAGTCTCCGATATGCTGTCTGGAGCGTCACAAGAGTCTTGGTAGATCTCTTTGGGTCAAGATCTCCATCCTCAATACCAGAAAACTCAGTAAGATTGTCAAATATAGGCTTCGTGTGCACAATGTAATCGTCAATGAAGGGCACGCAATTGCCATCTTTGTCTCCTCTGAGTGCAGAAATTCGTGCCAATGAAAGTACCTTGGGGCGTACAATCTTCTTTTTGGAAGCCAATCTGACTTCAGCCACCTCAGGCTTAAGTGAGACGAACTCGGCATCGAGAGCGACAAGCGTACCAATCTCTGGCGCCTCCTCCCTGGTTAGAAGCTTATACTCTTTTTTGAACCCCTTTCTTATACCACACGCAAAATGATCTCTGTATAAAATGGAGTCATCCAAACGCTTGATGGAACGGAAGAGCTCAGTCTCGAAGTATGAGAAGCTTTGGTTGTGGCGGTTCTCAACGTTGTGATATACCAAAACGACTGGCTTTTTCCAGCTATACGAAAGATTGAAGACTTCATCCTCGGGCACAGTCATGACCAAGAAATCATTGAACATAAACCACTGATCCTTACCTGACGCAGGTGACTTGGTCCTGATAAAAGATACCATGTTGTGTTTTCCTCGTGCTGTTGCGACATCATGATTGATTTGGCACGAGTATCCTAGAAGCTCGTATTTCTCAGATGGCAGTTGTATGTGGGTCACAACAGGCTTGAAGTTGACCTTGTTATTGTTGACCGTCGTGTAGAATTCAGGCACAAGCCACTTCTTGTAGTGTCTTAGAAGATCGTATTCCTGTGCGGTAAACGGTACATTTATCAGGAGCACAGGACCCAACTTTGTGAGAGTTTGCTTGACATCCAACGGATATGGATTCTGATTTGAGGGGGGTAATACTTTGCTCTGGTTCAAGGAAAACTCAAGGTAATTGAGCAAGTTGTAGTTTCTCTTCGACAAAGGAACGTGTGGAGCTGAGTAAGGCGAGCCGTGATTTCCACCACCTAGCCTGTTCGAAGAATTTACAGTCGGTGTCATCAAGTCCAATGTGGCCTGAGATCCCGTCTGTCTTTCTATGTGTTCACCTTTATTTGTGAAGATGTTTAGCTCGTAATGCATCAGTGTCATGTCTTGGAGGTAAAGATTGAACTGTTTGGCGTAGTCATTTATGACAGACTCAACTAGGAACTTGTTGAACGTAATCATCAACTTCTGAAGCTCTCGAGCGTCGAGAGATTTACCATCATCTTTGATAACAAGCCCGTGAGCTTTGGCGACGGGGCTTTCACTGAGAATCAGTGAGAAGTTGTTGATACTGACGTTTCGACCTTCTGCTTTGTGCATCATATCAAACAAGTATCCGAGCTCGTTAAGCACGGAAGAGCCTTGAGGGTTTTCTTGATCGATGATCACCTCTGAAGAATTTGGAAGCCATTCCTCTGGAAGAGCGCCCGTTACCACGCCATGAAAAATCGGCAGGAATCTGTATATCTGAATCAAAGAGTTTGCATAGGAGTTGTCCAAGTGGTTTTCAAGACCACAAAACTGGCCTCCGGTCTGGTTGTAGTAATCAAAATCAAAGTCATCCACACCAAACTTGGAATACTGGATCTCTAGCCTGCTGTAACAAGATGGAACCTGGTTTGCGTATTGAGACTTGTACTGAAAGATGGTCTTGTTATCATTCTGATCTTCAAAGGCAGACGCCTGCAATTGCTCGTGATTATCATTGGAAGCTTGTGATTCTTGGAACGAAACCACCGAGCCAGTATTGGGGGAGCCAATGTCATCTTTGAGCAGGGGAGATGCAGTGACGCTTCTTTGACTAATAAATTTGGGAACAAGAACCTGTTTCGTGTTTGTACTTCTATCCTTTTCAGGCGCCTTCGTGTGGTCGTCTTCGTCATCCTTGATAACATAACGAGGGCCGTATTTAGATTTGTCGTATGGTAGAACTTTGCCTGGGTTGCGTTCACTCAAATCCATAAGCTCCGGGTCGATTTTTGTGGGCGTCTTCAGGGATTCTTTGGTGAAGACCATTTCAGCTGGGAAGTATGATGCGAGAAACTCCTTGTAGTATGGCATTCCCACGGAATTGAGCGGATATGATTCATCCAAACCCACTGAGTTTGCGGATGGCTGTGACGTGACTTCAGGTAGGTCTAACGAGGTGGGGTACTTGACGAAGTTTCCTGAGTTTCCGGAATTGATGCCCCAGAGACTCATTGTGTTATTGCCGCTCCCAAACGCTAGAAACTCTCCGTTATCACTCACATCCATGTTCAGAATATATGAAGACGTTGAAGCAGCCACACTGTTGCCGCTGTTAGGGATCGACAAGTCCGCTTGATACAAATGGACTTGCAGCTGGTCGTACATATCGACAAACTGAATTTGGCCCGTCGTGGATGCGATGACCAAGATATTCGGCAACTTAGGATAAAACTTGGCGAAACTTGCACCAGCAGGAAATGGAATAGGCGAAACAGCACGCATCATTCTCACATCGTAGATGTTCACCAATGGGTCCACGACGTAACCGGCTGATGATGTCCCATAGCGCTTGGGGCGGGCAGAGTAGCCACATGTCGCAATGTAGTTTCCTTTCACATCGAGATCCGAAAGAAGCCCGCTGTGGCCAGATAAACTTTTGACCACCTCGTTGGCTGAGGGATCAAAGAGGTCCACAGACCCCGAGGTGTTACCCAAAGCAAGCAATTTTGACAGATGGTTTACAAACAGAAGCTCCTTGCCGTGTTCGTATTGCTGCACGATCGACGGCTTGTTCACGTCGACCTTCAACAAAGACCTCCTGCCTCCAACAAGGATATCTGTAGAAGTAGCATACGCCAGAGTCATACACGTCAAGTCACCAAAGCTCTTCTTGTGATTTTCAGAAAGCAGCAGCAGTGTCAAACAGGCAATGTTGAGCCCTCGGCGAGTATTGAAGGTGACTGACGACTTGGAAAGAGCAAATATGCCCTTCTGGTGATTGAGCTGTTGAAGAAGCGGATCCCCCCGGGGCGATGCCCGGAACTTAGTGTACCTGTAAAGCGATAGTGGGCTCTGGATACCGTAGCCGTTCTGCTCCTGCTGCACAGGCGTATATGAACATGTGTAGCCAGCCGAGTCTGCACACCAGACGAGATTCGAAGTATGGTCGAAAAGAAGAGACGAGATCTGTGGGGGCTCGTTCCTCTGGTTGGGTCGTGCCGTAGCAGATAGCCTGGTCACCTGGATGTTAGATTCATTGTGGATTAGTCGGGGTTTTTATACGTACCTCTGCCCAGCCATCCATTGTGGTGTTGGTGTTCGGTCTGTGTAGATAGTGTTGATGTCGCACCGCATAGAGCAGGTGAGGTGGATGAGGGCAATGAGCTCCACCGAGGCGGGATTGATGATCCTGAGGAAAATTTTCGAATACATGGCGAATTTGGGGTCAATTGGCACCGACAGGGCCTCTTTGGTGTGACACGTGAGAGATCACGTGAAGGGGCTATCATAACCACAATAAGCTATATGAGTCACCGTGCCTACCAAGCAAGAAGGCACAGATATCGCCACTGACATAAAGTGGCAATTCGAATGGGGTAATCCTACTAATTTAGTCATTTTGCTCCCTTATCACAATACAGCGAGCACTAATATACCAGCATGTGGCACCCCACGACAGGGTACGCACATTCGCATTTGCACCTCTGTTTACCATATATAAAGGACGGGTCCCCCGGGCTATTTAGACCTTCTTACTTTTCCTCTTTCCTACAGCTGACCTTCATTCACACAGCGGCACCCCTCCTTCATTAATCAAAAAAAAAATCGTTATGTTTAAGACTGTCTTCCCCCTTGGCTGGTTCTCCAAGTCCACTCCTAGACCTCCCTTATCCCCCACTGAGGTTAACACCTCCTTCACCATGCCCGACAGAGACTCGTCTCAGGTGTACCACGTTTCCATGAACGACGGCGCCGAGGACTTTGTTGACATCGCCTACCGCAAGTTGTCCTACGCTGAGGCGGCTTCGATCGCCAGACACAGACAACAGACGTCCAAGGTGCCACAATCACGTCTGTCCTCGAGAGTGAGCCACAATCAGTACGCAGTGTTGGCGGTGTCAGAAGACGAAGGCAACATGGCAGACTCGATCTACTCGGAGAAATTCAAAATCAACAACTACTTCAGCAAGAACAAGGTCTACAAGGAGGCCGATAAGGTGAAGGCTACTCGCAGCAAACAGAGAAAGAGCAAGCCCTCCCGCTCTGGCTGAGCTGGCAGCACCGGAGCCCTCTCGTAATTTATAAAAGGCGCTGGCGTTCCTTATTTATTATCTCTCGCTCGGTATTTACTTTCCTGGCACTGTGTGTCTCGGCTTCCAATACATGCCATTCCTTATCGTGTACAGTGCTTATCAAACACCGCGCTGTTGTAAACACACTGATAACACCCGATCGGGGCGTGGCGCCCGGCGATAAGCCGACCCATCAGGCCTACTCGAGAATTCAACAAACTTCTTTAGTCTCTGCTATCTTCTCTCTTTGCCTCGTGTTCACGACCCCAGATTATGTCATTTGTTGTGGTGTACACTGTGCAGTACATGTGACTTAGTTCCAAGGCTGACCTCGTGGTGTCACAACCGCACGTTGCTTGTTTTGCTACAGCAATGCACGTGCGTTGCTCACTGCAGAGTTTCAAAAAAAGAAGCTTATGTTATTGATAGTAGATTCTGCTTGTATATGGCAAAAAAGAAGCTCCGATACGGGGAGTCGAACCCCGGTCTACTCGGTGAAAGCGAATCGTGATGGCCGTTACACTATATCGGATGATACTGGAATGTTTGAGCGCGGGTTTAATAAGAAGAGCAGAAAAATACGGCTTCTACCTCTCAGTTCACGTGACCAAACTTCATCAATTTCAGTCCGCGTAAGTCAGCTAATACCATTAAGGACATCCTGCTGTAAAGTTTTGAGCTTGTTTGGGCCTGTTTTATCGCCTTATATAATTTGGTACAATCTTCTTTGGTTTGACGAGTCATGAAGGTCTTTCACGACCTCGTCTGCTACGCACGATAATCAACAAGGCAACGGAATGATTTCTAGCAGTTACTGGAGCTCTATATTTTCCGGTCTCCCCTTATTATCCCTTATTATCAAATTAAAATGAAAAATAGGCTGGATACGGTGCCAATTTGAGGTTCTTGACTAAGTGGGCGTTCATGACGAATACAACTAATCGTCTAACCGTTTTCAAATGCATACAGTAAGCCGAAGATAAAAGCATGATTATAGCTGTCAAATCGGCCGTGTCCGATTGGGTTGAACTATCTTCCTTTTGGGGCCCTGGATCTGCTAAAACCTCGCTTAAAGGGTCGTTCGGTTGGATGGGGATAGTGAATCAGTTAAGGGATTTCATGTGAGCTGTCTGTCACTCTTTGGTATTAAAAGACCCAAAGAAACGCAGAGATCCAGTATAGAATCTTGCACCATGTCGCTTTCATGAAGACCGAAGAACATCAAATGAGTGCCAAGCAAGATTCGTCAGTTTAGAATCGCTCCACAGAGTGACACCAGTTACTTTGGAATATGAAAAAAACTTTTAGGTGAAATTGTTCGAAAATTGCCATTGACCATCACATTAATCTTACCCGTTAATCGAGAGCCACAAATCTTACATGATCATTCAATGCTTCCAACTACAACACCAATCACGTCCATGATCTGCTTTAATTATCTTGCCTTTTTATTATGACTTGCAGGTTCTGTATCCTCTTGTTGATCCACAAGGCCGCCTTTCTAGATGAAACCTTGCCTAGAATACCTTCGGCGAATCAAGATAACCAGCACCCAATTTCACTACCGTTAAGCTCAGGGCAAGACAATTTTTTGTGCCTCGGTCTGTAATCATGTGCTCCAGAAGTCCAATATGGTTGCCATTTTGGGCCTTCAATGGACATTATGCGACGTTGAGATACATATATTATCTCATTCGAGTCTTGAAGTTTCCCTTGAGAGCCGAAATGAGATATAATATTTCGTACTTTTACGAGATTTTTCAGGTCCCAAGATATATCTGAAGAAGATGTCTATGAGTCTGTTGAAACACCAGAGACGATTCGAAAATTATAAATATGGGTGGATCGAACCTCCCAAAGTCTCCTTTTCATTACACAAACAATCCAAACATTCCCTTTAGCAAGGCTTTCAAACAAAAATAAAAAAAATGAAGTTCTCTACCACTGCTATCATCGCCGCTGTCGCTTCCTTGGTCTCAACTGCCCCAGCTCCCTCCACAACCACTTCCACTGGGTCTTCTGCTGTTGAGAGCTCTTTTGGAGTTCCAACTGAGGCAATCATTGGTCAATTCTCCTTTGACTCGGACGAATACCCATTGTCTGTTGTTTACGGTGGCCATCGCTACGTTGTATTGGTCAACTCCACCATCATGGATCAGGCTTACTCTTCTCTCTCGAATGAGAAGACTAAGAGAGAAGCTGAAGCTGGCTGGGGCTGGTTGAGGTTTGCCCCAGGTGAGCCATTTGTGAAGAGAGATGCTGAGGCTGAGGCTGGTTGGGGCTGGTTGAGATTTGCCCCAGGTGAACCATTCGTCAAGAGAGAGGTTGATGCTGACCTTCAGGAATAGATTATGGGACTCCTGTTTTCTTGATATCACGCTCTTTAGAATCATAGATTCACTGTTGTTGTTTTTTATATAAATTTCGATCGATCCAAAAAGGCAAACGTAGAGTCTAAAAAGGCAGTAAGCATGAACAAAAGAGGAACTAAAACATTATTGAAATGCTTGACCAACTACAGTGAGACGGATTAAAAGAGTAAAGAGGTCACTTCAGAGAGTTATGAGTTAGTGTGTATGATCGCCACATTGTCGATCTCACTCCAGAATGCAAGCGTAAACTGTGGTTGGTGCAGAGCCTCTTCAGACGAAGCCATTGCACTCATGTCCAGCTCATTCCCTGACACTCAATCAAGAGACACTCATCGTCAGAAGACTAGAGAAATCTCGCATTGAAACACTGGTTCGCTAGAATTATGGGAGACATTGTGGATCGATTTACCTGACGAGACCTTACTGTTAATGAGAATTTCTCAACTGGGTAGGCAAGCCGCCAGTATGGCTAATACGCGAGACATTGAGGTAGTGACATTTGCAACCAAATATCAAAAGATTGTAAACGCAGCTTATACACCGAATTGACAAGATGTAAAATCTGAGCAATACACTAAAAAATCTTCATTAGCATCCCTCTCTCAGACCATCACCAAGGCTATCCAGCATCCTTCTCGCGGCTACTCTTCTGCCTGTATACTTTTTCAAGATGCGAAGTACACATCCATCAGCTTCTCCTACCATGGACAAAAAAGATCTTTTCGTTGCGGAGGATGAAGATGTCTCCGAGTCTCCTGCTTTAGAGGAGTACCAGGACACCAACGAGGGTGCTATGGAGGAGGAGGAGGAGGATGACGATCCGGTCATCCTGACGATGCCTGTGATCCATGGATCTCTACCACACAGATCATCTCAGTCGCTCCATGTGCTTCAATACACCAGCAGGCCCAAGAGCCGTCCTTTCGATCTGGACCGTCTCAGGTCGTCCATCAAGCCAGGAAGCAAGGTGGTGGAAATGAAGGTGCCGATGGATACAGAGAGATTCTACGATGAGGCTCGTGCTGAAGAGCTTGGGACAAGAGTGGCCACTTCCAACTTGCAAGGCGTGCTCACCAGCAACGAGAGCGGGCTTTATGTGGGCCAGATTGTTGAAAAAGATGGAAATCTACAGATGGTGCTTCTTCCGGTGGATAGCACAGCTCAGCTCAAACCTCTGTTCAAGTACATCGATGACCTAGAATCGGCGCGTACTGCTCACTCCAAACAAGAGGTCAGCACTCTGGATCCTACAAAGCAAAGCGCCGTTCATGTCTTGCAAACTGCAGCCAAAGCCAGCAACCAATTACTGTCTGAAGGAACATACGGCGGTTTGGGTTCGTGCCTCAAGCACATCAAAAGCTTTGACGAAGAGAATTGGTTGACACTCAACTGGAAGGGAACGGGCGACACTGCAACACAGACGATTTTGGAGAGCCTTCGTTCTCCATCGCAGGGCCCTGTTGAGGCAACTACCACGTTTGACGACTTCGCATAATGTAAAATAGAATAGCCATTGCTGAGGCCGAAATGGTCTGAAGCATTGAATAAACAATAATGATTCAAAACTTTGTAGATTTTGGGGACTTGTCAATCTCTCAGTAACCCACCTCCATTTTCTATTACCATCCTGCTTTTCGCAACCAATACACCCACATCAAAAATATTAAGAACCGCCAAAAATCAAGGTTTCACATTTCTCCTCAATAAACAATTCAGACCATCTTAACAAACAGAGTGAAACATTGAGACTGCCCAAATTTCCAAAATTCACTATTCATACTGTAGTCCTTCTGCCTACAGCTCATCGGTGATAATCCTGCAGTACCCCATCTCGAAAGATACTACCACCTCCAAAGTACTCCCCCACAAGCTATGAGTGACGACGAGTTGATATTGAATTTCGCTCCCGTGGAATCGAGTGAAAGTGAGGTAAAGCAACAGACAGCCAATTTTAAAGGTGGCCGCTGGACAGACCGCCGAAATGCAAAGTTCAAGCTGCAAGGCCGTGAGTGGAAGAAGGGTTCAGGTGTGAATAACATAGACGTGTCCAATAACAAATTCAACAAGCTCCAGAAAGAGTATGAAAGTGAGAACCCAGAGGAAGCTAGAAAACTCAAACCTCAGGCGAAACATGAGGTCAAGAGAAGAGAGCCTAGAAAGCCCAAAGACGATCTGGACCAACCCAAACGTCAGACCACAGAGCCCTTAGGAGGCCTGTCGAAACGAATCAAGTTCAATGAAAGCTCAGGTGAGTTCGGTGGTAAAAACAACTCCTATGTTTCCTCCTTGTTCACCTCCAATAAAAATAGCGAGACTCTCCAGGAGAGCGAGACTAGCGAAACTGCTCATCTCCCGTCAAATGCCCCACTCGGTGATGCCTCCACATTCTCCGGCCTCGGACTCCATGATAAGTTGAGTGGGCACCTCAAGAACTCGATGCGCTACGTCTCACCCACCAAAGTCCAAAGAGCAGTCGTTCCTGAAATGCTCACGTCCAACGAGGATCTTTTTGTTAAAGCCCAAACGGGCTCTGGTAAAACCTTGGCTTTCGTGCTTCCTATGTTGCACCGCATGATATCCGAGACAAGTCAGATCAACAGACAAAGTGGCCTTTTTGGCATCATTTTGACACCCACCCGAGAATTGGCTTCCCAAATTTACTCCGTTCTCGAGTCAGTGCTCAGATGCCACCATCATATCGTTCCAGGAATAGTGGTGGGCGGTGAAAAAAAGAAGTCTGAGAAGGCTAGAATCAGAAAAGGTGTGAATATTCTTGTGGCTACGCCTGGACGTTTGGCTGACCATTTAGAGAACACAGAGTCGCTTGATGTGTCTCAGAATAGATGGCTCATTTTGGATGAAGGTGACAGACTTGTTGAGCTTGGGTTCCAGGAAACCATCACAAAGATCACCGATCATTTGCAACGTCATTCGAAGATTACTAGCTCGCTGAGTCAGTGGCCCCTTCTTCCAAATCGTATAGTCAATGTGCTTTGCTCGGCAACTATGCCTGAGGATGTGAAAAAATTGGGAAGCACCGTGTTGAGCAGCCCCAAATGGATCTCGATAGACAAGAATGATACCACATTCCATGGCGATGCCACTGCACCCGACCAGCTTGTTCAGAGTGTAATGGTGGTTCCCCCAAAATTAAGATTGGTTACTTTGGCTGCAAAGCTTAAGCGAATCAGCAAAACTTACAGAACTCTGACTACCCGGTCCATGGTGTTCTTTTCTTGCTCCGACTCTGTCAACTTTCATTTTGAGGTTTTCACGAGAGGTGGTAAGACAGACCAAAAAAAGACCTCCTCCGAAGATGACGAAGGAGAAGAAACGACGGAACATTGTATTCTGACGGCGCCACAGGTCGATGGTAACACCATAATCTTTCGCTTGCACGGATCCTTATCACAACAATTGCGTACCTCTACACTCCAGAAGTTTGTCAGTGACTCTGGAAACAACGAGGGCAAACATCTCATTTTATTTTGTACCGATGTTGCATCCAGAGGCTTGGATTTGCCAAATATCGCCAGCGTCGTTGAGTATGACCCTCCTTTTTCAATCGACGATCATTTGCATAGAATTGGACGTTCTGCTAGAGCAGGAAATAAAGGTGAGGCGACTCTATTTTTGCTTCCAGGTGAAGAAGAGGGTTACGTTGATGGAAAGCTCCGTGTTGTCCACCCCAAGGAAGGCAGCTTGAGAATCACCAACTACGAGACATTACTCAAGGACAGCTTTGCTGAAAAAACGTCCGAAAATGGACCTTCCAAGGGCAAGAAAATTGACCTCAAGGCGAAGGAGGGCAAATGGGACATCCATGCTACAACATGGCATCTTGAGGTTGAAAGATGGCTTTTGGAAGATTCAAAAGCCCTTGAAAGGGCGCTGCATGCATTTACGTCTCACATCAGAGCGTACGCTACCCATTTATCGTCCGAGAGAAGCTTTTTCAATGTAAAGCTTTTACACCTCGGGCATTTAGCTAAATCATTTGGGTTAAGAGAGACACCCAAGAAGCTTGGTAAAACAAGCGGGACTTTTGGGGGCGAGTCTAGCAAGAAGAAGGAAGATCCAAGGAAGAAGATGTTGAGAATGGCAAGAATGGCCGAGAAAGCTAAAACCGCCGAATTTAATTATTAGCATTTAGACTTAGGGCATAGTATGAACAGCACAAGAATTTAGGGCTTTAGTTTTCATCGTTATGCTTCACCAATGCATCCCAAAGCTTATGATTCTCACCCAAGATGTATGTAAGTGTACGCCTTTTGTAGTAGTCTGGAACAAGCTTTAGATTCTCAATCACATCGTCTAGCAACATAGCTCTCCCTGTATTGAGCCCATCACCCAAACCTGGATGAGTGACCTTCACAACATGTATATGGAAGTGATAGTAAGAAGGTTGGTAATGGATGAAAATACGTAACTCATCCTCCGCAACATTGTACTTTTCGTTGGCCAACTTCTTGACTCTGTCTTGTAAGGAAGTGAGGAAATCCACGTGGGAGGAATCAAGGTCACGGACACTGGAGATGTCAGTTCGCTGAACAATGGCCATCAAGTAAAGAGCATCCACGCTTATCCTGTCCCACTTCATATCAGGTAAAAGAACAAAGCCATTCTCAGGGTCTTTGTCGTGGTACAACACACTATCGGCCTCTTTTCCGTGAAAGAGAATATTATGCACCCACTGAATTCTATCACCCTTCTGGGTCTCTATGAAAGGAGCCACGACGTCTCTGTAAATGGAGGGAGTCTCTTTGACCATATGATGGTGCTGCTGAGCATATTTTTTGATGTGAGTTTCTGTGGCAGGGAAAATCAAGTTAACTTTCGCTGCCGGAGAGTTCTCGACATTCTGCGATAGGGTCGCCAGAGACCAGTAGTATATGTCATTGTTTTGTATGAGTTTCAAGTCCTCAATAAACTTCTTCGTGGAGACTTCAGCTTCAGAATCCACACTAAAGGCAGACTTCTCGAGCAGTACGATAGCATCCTGACCGTCAATTGTTCCGAGAAGGACAGTAGTTTTTGTTTGCGGGTCTGATTTAAGAACACTTTGAAATTGGAATGCGTCTATCAATCCTCGAAGCAGCATACTTAATTATGGTTGACGCAATTACACTGATAAAAGAACATGCATACCGCGCATTCACCAGGTGTTTGAATCGACGTAACCATAAGATAGTGAAAGAGCCGTTTCTGCAAGATAGAGCAAATAAAAATATGAAAGTTCAAAGTGCATAATTTGTTTTAATAGAACCGCGACAATCTACTTGAGGCTAGGACGAGTGGCTGCAAATGACATACTATCGGACTTCGCAACTCATGCCTCCAAGCCCACCTCATCTAATAACTTATCCACAATCATCACGTCATATTCGTAATCAAGTAAAGCCGCTTTGAAGGTTCTGTTGTCCTCTGGTTCGGCCATATTGGGATTCAAACTGGCACCAATCCCCTCCAAGTTGGTGAACTCATCATACACAGCGTATTTCTTCGCCAAATAGTAACGCATGTCATCCACTAACTCAATTGTATCAGTGGACTGACGTGCTTTGATTCTCCGAGCGCTGTCCCTGATCAAGTCTAGCAACCTCCCGCGAAGCTTGTCATCTTCGGTGACAGCCTCAATGTTGTGCGCTATGAGCTTCGTAACATGCTGCTCAAGTCTTTCTGCCTGTAATTGCCATGCAATCTGTATGAGCTCAAACACGTCGTAGCCGACTTTTGCAGGTAGTTCCTTGATCTTCTCGAAAGCAAATGTGCCGATAAAGCCCGTGATACTCAACACGCTGATGGACTTGAGTCTGTCTATATTGAGCTCGTCCGAGGCCAATAGAGCCTCGACAGCAACCTCGGGATCAACGACCACAGAGTCATTATAATAAAGAAAGCGAAGAACAATCTCCGCAACTTCTTTTCTAGTGGCCCCCATATACGTTCTGAGAACAGGGATATGGTGAGGCTCTAACAAAGGCCTGTCCACTGCCTTTTGCCCAGCATAACCGTCTTGAAAGTCAACAAGGGGAAACTCGGCTGTTTCTGAAGACCAGCTAGGGTCGACCATTGTTTGAAAGAGATTGGCTCTTATCAACATTGCACGATGTACAGGGTAAAATATGGCGGTATTCGTCCCGAGATCTAGAGAGCACAAGATCGCATCCGGAAGGGCTGAGGACTCCAAAAGCCGCTTACGTTCTTCCATAGTTAGCATCTTGCCCACATCAAGCTCTTCAAAGCCGACTTCCTCATCGCCTTCATCACCCAGGTCATCACCATACTTTAGTTCAGCAATATCTATGTCATCTAGCGACTTTACAAGCACGTTTGGAAAAACGTTGCTCTCTAGGAAATCTCCCATTTCCAACCTTGCATCTTTCACGAATTGCAACTCGGCGTCCTGACGTGACTTGACGGCTTTGGGTTTCAATTCGTCCTCAGACAGTATAGCTGTAAGCAAGTTGTCTAGACCAAACTTCAGCGCCTCCTTGAGCAATTGCATTGGCGGCTTTTCCAACGGCAAAGAATCGGTCCTGAGGTATAGATAGTCCACCACAGACTTGAAAGTAGTTGCATCTAGCTCTGGAGGCATCGTGATCTTTGAAGATTCGTACCAGCTTCCACCCGGTAACAATCTTTCCCGGAAATATGGGCTTCTAGCCGCTAGAAGGAACCGATTCAACACGAAGACTTGAAGCCCCCTGTCTCTTTCATGAGGAAAAACGAAGGCTATGTCCTTACATGCATAGGATGCCATGGAGGGCAATAGCAAGCTGGAAAGGTGCGCCAGAAAGGGCTGGTCCACGTCTGTCTTTTTCGTGATATTATAGCTCAATAGTATGTTTCGAATGTCGTCGGTGAGTGCACCATAGATGCAACGGGCGCCTTGGAAGGTGTCTCTTTCACAGATTGCTCCTCTCGCTAAAAGCATCTCGACTATGGGCAAGTGGCCACAAAGGGAGGCAAGAATAAGCGGCAGGTAGTCCCATTCGTCGACTTTATTGATGTCTAGGTCGGTCAAAAGTGTAATGGAGTCGGCCAAATCTGTGTCTCCAATTCTACAAGCCATTAGTAGATCTTGATAAGCTTTTTCGAGATCTACACCTGCGCTTGAAGCTGTTCTGTTATCCAGCAGAGGTACACTTCTGTATGCCAAAGGCAAGTCCTCGGCGACTCCGTTCAATGATTCCAGAGGCATTGAATGGGTATGGACGAAGAGTCTCTTATCGGATACACAGTAAAGCGCAGGTGTAGAGAGCTATGCATGGAGTGTACATTATGCCTATTCACATGAGTCTTCACCATTGACCTTTTTCAATTTACTCTCTCGTAAACATTTTGCCAAGAAACAGATTCAGAGTTAGTTCCTTTTTGGATGTTGTTTTGTCGAAAAAACAAGGGTACATTGTTGAGGAGCAGTTCGTTTACCTCACTATATCCGTTATGCGGGCATAACGCTGCAAAAGCATTGAGCGAATAGAGCATGCAAACCAATTTGTTAGTGACCGTTAGTAACCTAAGCATAGTGTACATTGTATTAAATATCGAACATTAAGACCAGCATCTATATTAATCAGCGACTGATGAAGTACTTGTCAATCATTTTCTTAAACTTGTGGCCACGCTTCTTCTTCGTCTTAGTCTTAGCAGGCTCGCCGTTTCCCTCTTGCTGAGAGGGCACCGACACCTCGGTCGCCTCTCCGGAGGAGTAGGAAGGATGGTCCTGGCCAGCCCTAGCTGTGTGATTCCTTACACCAAGAGTATCTGGGACTCCGGTTCCCGCTGGCTCAGACTCGAGTTTCTCAGCAAAAGTGTGGGGCCTTTGCTGCTGTTGCTGCTGTTGCTGTCTAGCCTCCTCGGTGTGATGCCTTACACCAAGAGAGTCCGGAACTTCATGATGCATTTGTGGGCCGGGAGCACCGCCTGCAATAGCACCCGTAGCAATTGGCTCACGTCTGACTTGGCTTGGCTCGGCTCTTTCTGAGTAGGCACTGCCCGTACCAGTGGTGGCCGACAAATGCCTCTGCTCAGGGTCATACCGAGTTTCGGCAGCAGCAGATGGTTCAAGAGCACCAGCGCTGGTATTAGCGATTTCGGGGTTCACTTCAGCACGATGCGCTAAGTGCTCCTTCAGAGGAGCAGGGATGTTCACCGCAGAATCGCTTGAGGATGCCGTCACAAGACCATTGTTTGGAGAGGATAATTTTCCTTTAGATGTGGGAGAGCCTGGATCGAGGGTTGTGTAGTCAGAGCGCTCTTGCTTCATATCAGTATCCAAAACAACCACATTCCCTCTTTCATCCGACACAATCGTGGGAAGCTCTTGAGCTGGCCCCTTGCGAACAGGAGCTTCAATGGGTTGCTTTTCCAGAGTGTCTCCATAAGCGACACCAGTAGCTTGGTGAATGCCACCTGAAGATTGCTGCAAGTCAACTGTAGGTTCGTCGAGGCCTGTGGGTTGGCCAATAGCACCCGCTTGCTCAGATACGGGACGCTCGGGAACATCAGCAGCGGCTGGGACAGGCTGTGTCTGATTAACTTTAGCTGCAGAAGGAGATTCTAGCCCAGGAACAGCTTCTGCCTCCCGTGAAGAGGCAGGAAGGTGAATCACCCTGAAGGGTTCTTCATCGATCAAAGTTTCTGGTGCAGCTCTATCAGCATGCAGAGGTTCATCATTCACAAAGTCATCAGGAACATCAACAAAATCATCTCTTGAATCATGGAACGCCTCGTCTACCTCTCCAATAGCAGTAGGAGCCGCCGGCTGAGCTGGATGATTGAGAAAATCAGTCATATTGCTGCCCTCAGAGAGCGATCTCATGTGTCTTTCTTTCTCGACAACACCCGAATCCCTCAATGGCGACCTTGGAGGGACACTGATATCGAGGGGTTCAGGTTGTTGAATTTTTTCAACAGCAGGGGACTCTGCAACTTCCTTGTCAATAGACTCAAAGATAGACGCAGTTTCAGATTGTGGGGTGACATAAGCAGAAGCCTGTTGACCAGAAGGTGTGGCGAAGTTCTCACTATGAGACGCTTTGGAGTTAGGGAAAGCGTGCTCAGTCTTCTGCGAGAAGTTATGGGTGGAATTAGGAGTTTGGATGGGAGGACTTCCAGCAGTTGGGGTCAAACCTTCCGAAGCGGTTGAAAAATCTCCATCATTATGGGTGTGGGATACCTCTGGAACCCGGGTGGAAGCAACTGCAGCAGTTTGAGTTGGAGCCTTTCTCTGAGCGGAATGAATTCCAGAACTTTGGGTTGAGGGAAGTCCAGTTGAGGAGAGTTCATGATAATCTCCATCATTTTGGTTGGATGGTGTTCCAGGAACCCGGGTTGAAGCGACTGCAGCAGCTTGAGTAGGAGCATCATTCTGAGTGGGAGGGATTCCAGAATTTTGGGTTGAAGAAAATCCACGAGTTTCAGATGTGGAGACTTCATGATCATGTCCAACATTTTGGGCGGGAGATAATTCGGGAGCCCGGGTAGAAGCAATTGCAGCAGCTTGAGTTGGAGCCTCGTTCTGAGTGGCAGGAATTCCAGAGCCTTGAGTAGAAGGAAGTCCAGCAGTTTGAGTTGAGGAGAATTCATGATTTTGAGTTGGAGGAACTCCCGTACTTTGGCTTGAATTAAATGCAGCAGCTTGAGTTGGAGCAACAACTCCTAGTCCCTCAGACCCAGTCAAAGGCTGATGGGCCGCTACTTTGCTTCCAGACTCAGACGAAAATTCCAGTTCTGCCTCGTGAACCTTTTCTTGTTCGCCACTGGTTGGGGACATGCCGACGGATCCCAGACTTCCTCTCCTGATTTTGATACCAAGAATAGACGTGAAAGGTTTTTTAGAGCTCTTTCTTTGTCTTTTGGCCTCGTTCTTCTCCTCCTTTCTCTTTTCCTTCTCAATAGCTCTGTTGAGCTCCTCTCTTCTCTTCTCCTCCTCTTTCTGATGCTTCTGTTCTTCCTTAATGCGCTCCTTTCTGGTACTGCTACCAAGATCATCTTTGCCGCGGAGGGAGTAGATGGGAAAGTCTCTGTGATGATTCTCATAGATGTAATTTGCGTCCACACCTTCATCTCTTTCCCTCTTGTGATCTTCCTTGAGCTTTTTGTCGACCAACTCATCCGTGTTCACCCGAGGGCTTTCCTCTTGATATGTCTCTGGAGAGAAGTTCAGTACATCAGTAGCAGGCGTGCCATAAACTTTCGCCATTGCGACCTTCATCGCTTGATCATACATCCTGATGCTTTCCTGTTTTTCTCTTTCCTGCTTGAGCGCTTCAGCATGAAGAATGCTTGCACGGTTTTCCGGTTCAGCTTGGTATGGAATTTCCTCAACCTCCGCCAAAAATTTGATGGAGTTCCCGGCAGAAGCATTGGAAGGCAACGTGGCTTTCTGAGGAGGACTGTAAGGGGTTGCCAATTGCTCATGGGCGTCCTTGTAATCCTCCATGTTCGGACTAATGTTGTTCTTCAAGCGATCGGTTTCCGAGTCAAGAGGTGGAACCTGCTGGGGGACTTGTGGAACTTGGGAGATTTGAGAGATTTGAGGGCTTTGCTTCAAAATAGATTTCAAAGGAGGCGAAGCTGATGCCAGGGCAGGAGGTGCAGGGTCGAATTGCTCACGAGGAGCACGAGGAGCACGAGGAGCAATTGGGGCATCATCTTGAACTCTCGAGGGCTCTTCAAAGGCAGGGCCAAGAGTTTGTGGGCTTCTCTTCTTTGCGAGAGGGTTTTCGTTCCCACAATTAAGCTGCGGAGGCCGTGACACAGGCTCGTCTAAGTAGTTGTAGTCAAAATCTTGGAGGTCCTCATCGATCTTGTTCAAGTTGTAGTTCACGTTAGCGTAGTTCATGGTCATGGAGTTGTTGCGGAAAGAGCTGCTCCGGGAGGAAGGCCTGGAAAGGTTCTTCGTTGTAGTCTCAACGACGTTGGAACCGTCAGGCAAGGTCCTTATGGTCTCGGTGGTGATGGAGCAAGTTCTGCCGGATGAATCCACCACCTTTGTGGTTCTGGTTGTGGATACAATGTCGTCCTCGTTATACTCATCGTCCTCGTTGAAACCCAGGAAGGAATTGAGGCGTCTGTTGGGTCCTGTGAGGGAGTTTGTTCTCTGACTTAACGGACTGCGGGTCAAAGATTTGGTGCGTGGAACTTGCGGAGTCTTCTGAACCGGGTGGTTTGGTCTGTGAGCTTGGGAAGCTCTTCCAGCGGCAGCCACGGCGGGTTTCTGGGAAAGCGAATTCGATCTCACTGGTGGAGCACCTCTCAGCGAGTTCGACCTCAAGGAGTAGCTTCGGTTTGAGGCAGGTCCCACCTGGTACGATGGCTTCGGGTTGTAAGTGTACGAACGCATCGAGTTGGACCTGTTTCCGGAAAGCGAATTGGCCCTTCCACTAGCCTGATGGGCAATTGGGGGGTTGTATGAGTGCTGAGTGTTGACCTGGTGGTTCTTATTGTAAAGCGCCAAAGCGGCCAGAGCAGCCTGGGACGCGTTGGTCATACTCTGGGAGCGAGGTTGCAGAACAGGTGGGGCGGTGTAACCGGGACCATCAGTGTATTTGGCGAACCCCTGGTAATCATTCCGTCTCTGGGGTTAGTAAGGGGAGCAGGGAGCTGGGAGCAGTGAAGCAGAAGAACAAAACATACCTTTCTTGCAAACAAACCTGCCATGGTGAAAATGTGGTAGTTCAGGGAATTCGATAAAGAAGTGGGAGGGTTATGAATTGCTTGTGATGATGACGGCTTAAAAGGTGAAGGACAGCCGTTGGTAGTGCAGAATAGTTGCGATTGCGCAAGGAAGAAATACTGTGAAGGAGCAATGATCCCCAGCAAACCAAGGATGCAAGAATGATACTGGAACTACAACTTTACTCTGGGTACTTTTCGCTTACAGTCATCTTGCTTCAAAAAAGATCCCATGAAATTCCCGGTAAGCCCGTTTGCTAGGCCCCTTCGCATCCATTTGTTGCTGTCAGCGGCTATTATGCAGCTACGCCAGACCGCCGTATTGTGCCCTGTCCATGACGTCCAGAGCTTCAGAGAAGTAGTGTGAAAACGGCGAAGCGCGGAAAACAGCTTTGTGTAATTCAAAATTTTTATTCTTTGCTTTCCTGACTTGAGCGGGAGATTCTTCGGAAGCTCGGAAAAGTCGAAGTTAATCTTGCCGAAGGGTCTGCGACATAAACAAACAGACACGGAGCTGTAGTCATCAAGGTGGGGTTCACTTTTGTAAGTTGGTTTTCTGGCAGAGCTATTTTCACAAAGGCTTATCTTAATTTTCGGCAACTGGACATTTTTCTGGTTATTCCCTGGAGTCGAAGGGATCCGTCAAGCACGGTGTGTTTTCTGTAAGGAGTGTGATGATCTAGATGGCTGCGAAAGTCTCGAGATACAAGCAGATGCCTGAGTGAAGCACAAGCGGGAAAGCAGCTAATCGGTATTTTTTGAGAAGAGGTTCTAGAGTCATGAATGTGTCAATATGTAAAAAAAAAAAAAAAAAAGACATCTTGTTGGTCGGTGGGAGAGATTCCCTAAGTATAGTGAACTGGAGTAATTCGAAGAGATTCGAGGAACCCAGGAGAATCATTTTCTTCCAATTGCAAGAGAAAATCAGCTTTCTGTAAAAACAATAAGAAAATGTGATTCTTCCACTCTACAGAACCGAACAGCACTTGGATTCAAAACGCTAATGTGGTGCTGTACCAAAACGCCCCAGTCCCGACCCTACGCTTTCAGTCAAAAAAAGGCTTTTGTGACAAAACTACTTTTTGACAACCCTGTCGAATTACAAATTCATCCCTAATCCACAAATCCCACCGAACTGTCCTCATTTGATTGAAGGATTATGTGGCAGGTTTCGCAGCCACAGTGATAAACCAGCACCGACCAACACCCAGAATTGACAATTACCGAATCAAAAAATAACAAATCTGCAACCTTAGTAAGCTGCTTGTCATTTTTTGACAATTATCACCATCCGCAAAACGCAGATCGTCCGGCGTTTTTGTGCTCTTTCCCTCAACTTCTCATTGACACAGGTTTTGTAAGCATTACTAAAGATTATCCTCGCTTATCGAACGATGTCTATATAACCCGCCCGCCCACCAGAAGGCTTCCCATGCTCATACTATCGCTTCTTGCAATATCTATAGCAATCTATTTCAAGATGGTAACTAAAACTGAATCTGACGGCGGCGTTCCCCAGGCTTACAAGCCTAACCCCAATCCTTTCCCCACCTACTTTGTCTCCCATGGAGGTCCCACTTTCATGTACAAAGACGCCGATTTTGGCAACAAAAAGGCTTACACAGCTTTGAGGGAAATAGGAGATATCATCAAAAACAAGTATAAGCCTGACTTTATCGTTGTTGTTTCTGCCCACTGGCAGCTGGAGGGCTCTAAAGCTGTGGAAATCGCTGTTCCCTCAATCCCTCCTAAGCTGGACAAAGATGAAAATAGCCTTGTCTACGACTTCTACAATTTCCCTGATCACATGTACCAGGAGTCGTTCAGATCATTGAACCTGGCCTTCCTTTCTGAGGAGATTCGCCAGAAGCTTGAGGATAATGGCTTTCACTCCAGCTTGACCAAAAGAGGAATTGATCACGGCGTTTGGGTACCATTCAAGGTTGCCTTTTCAGACTACAACACCTTGAATCCTCCGCCAAAGGGCGTGGATCCTGGCCTTGATCTTCCTAACACTCGATTGATTCAGGTTTCCCTCACCGGCTACGAGAAGGATTTCGATACTCATTTCAAGCTTGGCCAGGTCCTCGATTTCTTCAGACAAAACCTAATTTGGGATCCTGTTGAGGAGCGCTACTTGAAGGGTATGGTAATTGCCTCAGGAATGTCTGTCCACAACTTGAGAGACATCCGTAACTTCCTTGCCAATCCCACTGGTGTTATGCCATACACCAAACCCTTTAATGATTTGCTTGGCAAAACCTTGGTGAACACTCCTGATCTTCTCGATAACCTCAACAAGCTCAAGACGGATCACGAGAAGTTGTTGTACCTGGCCCACCCGACACTCGAGCACTTTGTGCCCGTGGTGGTCGCCTCTGGAATCATCAGTAATAGTCCAAAGGAGCCTATCACTGAGTTGTTCAATGACAACCAGGGCAGCATGGGCTGGGGTATCTACCAGTTTGGCAAATCAGTGTAAGTAAGAATAAAACAAAGCTACTTTCCTCAGATTCAGTAAAATGTATTTTTATGTATTATATGACCATGCCTTACCCGATGACAAGGAGCACTCCCTAGCTTCCTTCGACTTATGACTTTACTTGATCAAAGACTTCACCGCAGCCTCAATCTCGGACTCCTTCAAACCATCCAAGTTGTTCTTGACTTCTCTTCCCTTTTCGAATCTGGCTGTGACGCTGGGGGGCACGCCAAAGGCTTCTCTAATCAAAATGGGCAATTTGTAGTCTGTGGAGGTCTTAAGCGTGGGGTAGTTCTTGACCAAGAAGGTTCTCAAGGGCTTGGAAGCCTCACCTGTCTGGGACAAGTGGAATCTCAATTCTCTCAAGGCAGCAGAGACAGCGATCTTGGACATTGGGGGCTCTGTACTCTGTTGAGGTTTGGTCTCTATGTAATGAGACAGATTTAACTGGTGGAAAAAGTCGTGCGAACTTGTCATGTGACCGCACCAGTTTTGCAACCGTGGGAGGATTAATGAACAGAATGAAGCTGGGTATTCTATGAAGGGTGTTTTATGGTTTATTTTTTGTTATTGCTGACATTGAAACTATCTATTGTTTCGGGTGGAATGGCTGCCGGGGTTCGAAAAAGCCCAGGTTTCACACCCCAACAGTCCTCAACCCGAAAAGAGAGCCCAGTTCCTCCCAGTATCCGACTGGAGTCTCCATTTCTTCAACGAAAACTCTTCAAGCCTCCAATTTCTTCATTTTTGGCCTCTGTTTACCCCCACTCTGTACTCTCCACGTGACACAAGGTCGAAAAAATTCCCTACGCATCGCATCTCATCACCTACAGGCCCATCTATAGGACTCTTTTCGATCCAAGAATACCCCAGAAACACCGCCATGGCTGAAAATAACCCCGACGGCGGCATGTCTGTGGAAGCTGATCTCCTCGAGGAGAAGCTTACCAAAATCAGAACACAGATCAATTCAAAACTCGAAAATCAAAAGAGCTTGGCTCTCATTTTATCTGCTGTGGAAGAGAACATTGCAGAACAGAACAACGAAAAATCACCCGTGGCCTACTTTGTCTCCTTTCTTTCGTTGCTTGAGCTGTCTGTGGTGGACGACGAGGTCGTCGACTCCAACGTGGCCACCGCTGCTGCATACTTTTTGGACCTAGTAGTTCCTGCTACTCCAGAGGCTCTTTTAAGACAAAAGTTCGCCCAGATTCTTGGGAAATTGGCTCCCGTGTTGTCGAACGAAGAGGCTGGTGCTCCTCTTCTCAGGTCTGCCTTGGGCGCCTTGGAAGGCTTGTTGCTTGCCCAAGATCACAAGCTGTGGCAGTCCAAAGGCAATGTCTCTCCCAAAAGAGCTTTGGTGGGTTTGCTAGAATTGGCCTTTGATCCTCGCCCCAAGGTCAGAAAGAGAGCTCAGGATGCCGTGCAAAAGGTTTTGGCCAATCCTCCAGCTTCACCTTCTTCTACTCATGTTGCTGCCAGTCTCTGTGGAGAATTGGCATTGAAGAGATTGACTGGGCTTCTCTCCGAGGCTCCAAAAAGCAAGAGACCAGAGAAAAACAAAGAGCTGAATGCCACGATTATCCACTGTTTGCAGCTTATCACGGCCGTCACGTCGGCCAATGCCTGGCCTGCTAGCCATGTTGAAAGTCTCTGTGATACCTTGCTCGAAGTGTCCAAAACCTCAGACCAGTTTTTGGTTTCCTCTGCATTTGCTGCCTTCAACGGCTTGTTCACCTCCATGACCAACGAAATAGACACAGAGAAGTTCAGCCGTGTTCTCGGCATTATCTTCGACTTGAAGCCTCCAGTGAACGATGCCCATTTGGCTGCTTCGTGGCTTGCAGTTGTTGCCAAGGGAACGGAATGTTTTGCAAAGGTCCTGCCTGAACTCTCTGTCAAAATGATCCAGCAACGCTTCCCCGTTATTGCTGACTTCCTTGCTTCAGAGAACAAGGACATCTACACATCTGCCTCCCAGTGCATGATCGCCATCTTCAGCGAAGGCTTGCCAGACAGCTTCTTGCTTCAGCCCAACGCTGAATTCAATATCACGCCTGAGATCTATGAGGAGGTCGACGACATGATCACTGGTGTTGCCGAATTTATTGAAAAGGAGCTCTTTTCCATCAAATACCAGCATGCTACGCGAGTAGTGTTGGAATTCTTGACTGCTGCTGTTCTCAAAATCAGGACAAGAGCCAACCCTGATTTCCTTTCCCTCCTCAGGGTGGTTGGTCAATGGAGATCAAACGAAGACACCAACTTCCCATACAACAAGGAAGCAGAAGATTTCATTGCAGCATGTATCACTAGCATGGGCCCAGAAGCTGTTTTGAGTGAGCTCCCGCTCAACCTCACAGGGTCTAACAACGGTGAGCCTGGCAGAGCCTGGCTCTTGCCAATTTTGAGAGACAATGTTCGTTTTGCCTCTTTACAGAACTACAAGCAAAACATCTTGCCTCTAGCCAACGCCTTTGAAGAAAAGGTCGCCGAAGCACCTAACAAGGAAGCTATGCATATCAAGGTTTTCCAGACCATTATCGATCAGATCTGGTCTTTGCTTCCACACTTCTGTGACTTGCCTGTCGATTTACGCAAGGCTTTCGACACCGAGTTTGCTGGTACTCTTAGCGACATGCTTTATTCTGATGTGGACCTGAGAACTACCATTTGTCATGCTTTGCGTTTGCTTGTGGAGTCCAACCTTGTCTACAGTGAGGGTGCTCTCTCTGATGACCCATTGATGTTGCAGAACTTTTCCATCGAAGAAGCGCAAGAAAACTTGAAGTACTTATCCTCATTAGCCAACAACCTCATCCTGGTTCTTTTTAATGTTTATGTCAACACCCTTGCAGAGGCCAGAGGTTACATCTTGGAAACTATCGACATTTACTTGCAGATTTTGCCTGCCGAAGAATTGCAAAGCTTGTTGGACAAGGTTTTTGGTCACCTTCACACTGCCATTCAAATGGACGAGGCTGAACCTCAGCAGAACCAGAAGAAGGACCAGCCACCTCCACAGAGTGTATCCATGATGGATCTTGTGGTTGCCATGGCGAAGTACGCACCCGAGGCTTCTTACAATGGTCTCTTCAACGTATTCGTTTTTGGTGTCAAGAGGGAGAACAATGTGAACATCCAAAAGAGGTCATACAGAATCATCAGCAAACTCAACGAGTCTGAGTCTGGGCAGAATGCTCTCAGGATGTTTATTGGTGATATTGAGAAGGTCTTCGTTGAGACCATCAGCAGTACACATACCTCCTCCAGGACCAACAGATTGGCTGCTCTTCAGGTCATCATGGACATGCTTCCGGAAACAGACTTGCACTTCATTCCAGCTATTTTGCAGGAAGTGATAATTTCCACAAAGGATGTGAACGAAAAGTCTCGTGAGGCCTCTTTTGGTCTTTTAATCCAGATGGGCCAGATTATGGGCAACGGAGGGGTCATCAGAAACAACATGATTCCTGACTTTGGCCCAGATGCCGAGCCATCGCAAGCCACTTTGACTGAGTACTTCACCATGGTGAGTGCTGGTTTGGCTGCCCAGAGTCAACACATGATATCTGCCACTATTACTGCTCTCTCGTGCTTGGTGTTCGAATTCAAGGACCGTTTGCCTCAAGAGACTTTGGTGGAGCTTGCCTCTACTGTCGAATTGTTCTTGACACACAATTCGAGAGAGATCGCCAAGTCTGCCATTGGATTCGTCAAGGTGGAGGTTCTTTCTTTGCCAGAGGAGCTTGTGCGTTCGAACTTGAAGGAATTGTTGACCAAATTGATGAGATGGTCCCACGAGCATAAGGACCACTTCAAGTCGAAGGTCAAGCACATTGTGGAGAGATTGGTGAGGAAATTTGGTGCCAACGAGGTCGAGCAGGCCATGCCTGAGGAGGACAGAAAGCTTGTGGCTAATATCAGAAAGACGAGAAACAGAGCCAAGAAGCAGAAGGGTGAAGGAGACGTTGAGCAGGCCAAGCTGGGCAAGAAGTTCATGTCTGCTTATGAAGAAGCTATTCATGACTCCGATTCTGAAGACGACGACGAGGAGGAGAACGATGCTACCAAGAACAAAAAGAGAGGCAAGGGCGGCGACATGTACATTTTGAAGGACAGCGAAGAGCCTCTCAACTTGTTGGACCGCCAGACATTGGCCCACATTTCGTCTTCCAAACCTAAAAAGTACACCAAACAGGATTTGAAGAAGCACCAGGTCGAAATGAAGAACGGTAAGGTGGTGTTCAAGGACGACAACGACCAGAACCCATTGGCCAAGGAAGGATCGGGCATTGATGCTTACTTGGATGCTGTGAAGCAGGCTCCTGTCAGAGGCCAGAAGAACAAGTTGAAGTTCAAAAAGAGCAAGGACGAGGAAAGCTGGTCTGACGATGAAGAGGTTGTGAAGAAACCAGCCAGGAGCGGGAAGGACTTGAAAGGCGGTAGAGTGGGTAAGCCCAAGCAGAAGTTCAAGGCCAGAAAAAAGCTTTAAGGGACTCGTTATGAGAAAAAATATTGTACATTAGCGAACATTTGATAGAACTGGAGCCAGTAGTTGTGGTAGTGCGCGAGAATTAGAGGTGGAAAAAATTAACCTAGTCTTCATCACCACCACATTCACACACCATGCCCAGGCCTCCACTCAAAATAAGGCTAGCCAGATTTGGCAGAAGGCACCAGCCGTTGTACAATATTGTTGTGGCCAATGCCAGGTCCGCCAGAGACTCCTTACCCGTTGAGGTCATAGGTACATACAACCCAGTGCCAGTCCCACTCACACCAGAGGAGCAGGTCAAAGGCGTGAAGCCATTCAAGCATATTGAGTTGGATTTCGACAGATCCAAGTACTGGTTGGGTGTGGGAGCCGAGGTCAGCGACCGTGTGGGGTTCCTTTTCAAAAGGGCAGGTTTGCTTCCTGAGAACTGGCCCAAACCAGCCAAACTCACCCAACATATTCCCAAGCGGATTGTGGAGGACATTCACACGGAGAAGGAGGAGCCTCGTGTGTTTTTCAGACAGAGAGACTAGCTTCTCTCCAATGCATCTTTGCTCATGTCTCGTGGGACACTTGTAAATACCTAATGGAATCGAAGAAAAGAACCGCTGGTTGGAATGACCGGCTGTAGACTAAGGCCGCTTGTGCCTGTGCCAAGGCACACATCTGCATTTCCAGCAGCTTTTTCTGTGGCCTTTGTGGATCAGCTGCTCAACCACAGCTCGAAGTTCACGTACTTCCTGGGCCACCTCTTCGTTGAGGCGAAACACCTTGAGGTAGACGGGATCTTGAGGTAGGTCACGCTTGAGAGGGCCATAGCGATCAGCAGTCAAGTTCGTTCCACGGAGGTAGCAGTTGATGTTCTTTTGAGATGCTCTGCGGTAGGATTCCGAGTTCTTGGGCTGGCTGACGGGGACAAGACACTCTTTGTCGTTTTCTTCGGCTGACTCCAGGCCCTCTTCAAAGTAATTAACGAACCCAGGAACCGTCTTGGGCGAGTTACGGTTCCTGTTGAGGATGTTGAGGTAGTGACCTTCAGGAACCTCGTCTGAGTCAACAGCACGCTTGACAACGGTGCTTTCGTGCTGGTCTGCGATTCTCTCGACTAGGAGCTTATCATCGTACACATCGTTGAAAACGTCGATGTACACTTGCAAGTAATTGACAGTCTGGGCTGCAGTGCACCAGCTGAGAGGATGACAAGGAAACGAGCGAATCACCAGGAGAAAGTGGTCTTTGATTAGCAAGCACTGAGCGTCGAAAAGCGCCGAATTTTTCTGTGTTTTGGCAAAATCGTGGATCCGCTGGAAGTGGGAAAGAAACTCGTCAAAGTACTCTAGGTCGAGAATACCCACTTCTTCCAGGCGGAGGAGATCCTCAAAATAGACAAACACCGTTGCAGTTGGCACGGTATTGTTGAGAATGGTCACTATAAGCCGTGTCACCATCAGCAGCAGCAGCGCCATCCACTCATTCCACATATTGAGAGGAGTGCTGTTGGATCCCACTATTTTGAGTTCTCCCGTCTTGATCTGGCTATTCAAGGCTGTTTGCAATTTCCTGGCCACAGTGAGAAGTGTGACCGTGTGAAAGCTAGAGAGTCTGAGTCCATGGGGCCCGTCAATGCTGTGATCATCGGAAAGAACCCCAGGGACCTTGAGAGGGTTGGTGAATCCATACAAGAGATTGACAAGCTCGTGGACCTCCTTGATGATCAGCTGCCCCACCACAAGCCCCGGGTTTTCCAGCGTCTTCAGCAACGCCGGAATAATAAGCCGTGTGATCAACACCTCCAGCTTCCGCGAGAGCTGCTGGATGTAGTGGGTGTAGGTGGGTCTATCCACACTTACACAGTGAAGAAGCAGCTCATATATGGCATTTTTGAGGTTGGTGAGAACTGCTGGAATAGACTCGGTGTCAGAGAAGCCACACTGTGCCAGATAGGCAATAAGGGCCAAGGAGTTGCTCAAACGAGTGTCGCCAAAGGTTCTTTGATAGAAACGGCCACTGGCGATGTTAGAGGTATTGGAGACCCAAGTGGAGAGAGTAGGGTCCACTGAGTTAAGGTAAGGATCTGGCGGTCCGTAGAGGTCGTCAGACATTACGTGCTACGAGGAGGCGAAAGTACCAGGAAAAGAGAGTGGTTGGTGGCTGCAAAAATGGAGTGCGATGTTGGATGATGGGGTAGAAACAGACTGTTGTGGAGAACCAGTACATCTTGATCTGGGATGGTTGGGCGTAGGAATTACAGTGGGAATTGAATGGCGTTGGTGGTTTGTGGGGCAAAGTGTGATTGAGTTTAGATTTGATGAGATTGAGTGACGAGAAGTTGGCATGGTCACACCGGGATGCAAGTATCTGATGAACAGTCAATGGAATTGAAGGTGGTTTCAAGCGTTCGATTTATGTTCAAATCGCCATCATGAGAGATCTTTCACCGTCTTTTACGAGGTCGACTTCTTTAACGAGATGGACTTCTTAAAGAGATACACCATATGCGCCTTACCCTTCTCAGGACGAGCGTTTGCACTGGAATAATCTACTTAGCATCGACTAAAGGCGCTTATCGGAACCCTTACTACTTAATTGCCTATAAGTAGTAACTAGCCGCCTGGGAGAAGTTACGTCCAAACTATTACACCAAGCTTAGACCCACAGACAAGTAGTCTGAGAGATCCTAGATTGTGAAACGACATGGGAGGAGTCTTTGAACGAACAGCCAATTCTCTGATTCCTGAAATTTTGGCTTTTGGCCGAATTCTTGATACAATTGAGGAAAAGTCGTTTCCGCTTCTGCTTCTGTGTTGGTGCAAAAGACCATATTGGAAGAGCATTATATTCAATTTCAACTCGGAAAGCTCAGATTTGGCTTCGTAAGACATTTGCCCCTAGTTCTACTCACCGAACCCAAGTCCATTCAATAACTCAGAACAAACACCATTCTTGTAGAGCCGGTCATCTAACGAACTCATTCATCTAAATCACTATAATTCTACACTCACTCAGCAGACTGTTCTGTATTAATGAAAGACTATATCTACATTTAATCGAACAAACCCATGCCCATGTCGTCGTCAGACTCCTCTTCCTCCTCAGCTGGAGCCTCCTCGGCAGCAGCAGACTCAGAAGCAGCAGCGGCAGCAGGAGCAGCAGCGGCGTAAGCCTCAGGGTTGGCCAATCTGTCCTTGATGGCCTCGGAGCCCTCGAAGGTGTAGTCAGTAGCAATCGACAAAGCCAAAACGTTCTTGTAGTGGTTGATGACGGAGTGACCAACAGATGGCAAGGTTGGGTAGCCAACAGCCAAAGAGACGGAGGCAATGACGTTGATGGCAGACACGAAGTGGCTGACCAACTCATCGTCAGTGATGTCCAAGATGGAAGCTGGGAAGACCTGACCGTTGTCGTACACCTGCACCACGGACATACCGTAGGTGAAAGGAGAGATGTTCAACAAGTTCAACAAAGCAGCCTCGGAAGGACCAACCTTGGTGTTAGCCTCAACGACCTTGACGTCAGAGACAATCTCAATGGTACCTCTGGCAATCTTGGTTGGGACACCCAAAGCCTGGAAGAAAGAGGTCTTACCTGGCTCCATACCGGTGTTACCAGCTGGAACGTAGACGTCCAATGGAGCAACGGCACCAGCTCTGGCAGGAGCGGCAACAACGTTAGCGGTAACAATCTCTCTGATTTGCTTCAAGTCACTGTTGGTGAAAATGAAACCGACGTTACCCTTGACGTAAGGCAACAACTTCTCGTACTCAGGCAACTCGGAGAGGAAACCTCTGATGGCTCTTCTGACCATGGTGTTCTTACCCATCAAGACCTGGGCCTCACCTCTCAAGGCCTTTCTGATCTCGTGCATCTGCTGAGAGGAGACGTTGTCAACACCAACCACGAAGATAGACTTGTAGTCGGTCAACAACTCCTTCAACTTAGCGAAGTACTGAATCTTTTTGTCACGAGTGCCACCCATTTCGATTATATGTTTTTATTCGATAGGAATTTTAATGGTTCTCAAATAGATGAAGAAGTAGGAAGGCTGCCTGCAAATTTTCGCTCACTGCGACCCTCCGGCGAGAGACTGCACCTTGGCACGCGGGTTGAGCCCTAGTTTTTAGAGCGTGATCTTTGTCATGTGATTCTCTGTCACGTGCATCCTCTTGTAGCTCCATTTTGCAGCCAAACCCTAGCTAGCACTCGGGTTGGGACCGCCCTGAATTATATCGTCGATCTTAAAATTGCCGGCCGGGTAGTTCTGATACTGGTGGTCCGGCTCACTGGTCACTCCCGTGCCGTATACGTGGATGGGAAGGCCCCGGAAATTGTCCCAGCTCTGTAACGTCGTCATCATTTCGTAGAACGCTTCTTGCGAAGATTGGCTCATTTTGTGGAATCCAAATTGCTCGTAGAGAGGCTTATCTGGCGACCTAATGTGCCTGAGGTAGCTGGTGTCCAAGGTCACGTCCGAGAAGGGGTTGAAGAACGGAACGGATTGTCCATTATTTTGTTCGTTGAAGGAAGGTGATTTTTTGTTGACGAACTGCGTAATATCCAGTTCGAGATCCAAGCGGAGGCTCATCTCTGGGATACGGCTCAAGAAACTGTTGATCTGTTGAAGCTTTTCCATGGCGTTGACGGCGTTTATGTTCTGATTGTCAGCCATAAGCTTGAGCAAGGTGGTGGCCTTGTTGAAGTTCTCGTAATAAACACCAGCAACAGAAGCCATCACAAGGAGAAGAATAGCAGACAACAAGTGCTCACTATCCCAAAAACCCAACACGAAGAGCTTATTATACTCGTAAAGCTTAAGAAGCGTCTCCACCGAGCGAGCAGCCGAGACAGTCACTGTAGCTATAGCGTCCATTACCTTTTCTGGTTCGTTGATGAGCGAGCGGTTGCCCTTGTTGAGCATCAAAGAAAGCAACGGCTTGGTAATGAGAATGGTCATTTGGTTGTACCGCAAAAACAAGTTGGCAACGTTTCTGTCTGGCAGCGAGATGATGTTGACCTGCTTGTAGTGAGAGAGCGTTGGGGCCTCAAACAGCACCTGCAAGTCGTTGAGAGAGTTGACGATGTTCTTGATGAGGATTTTCTGGTTGAACTGCTCGGTGTTGATGTAGTTCATGGAGAAGGTGCGGATGCTGGGTCCGTAAATTAGGCGGTTGTACTTGGCGATGAACTTGGCCAAGTGGACGTTGGCCTCCAAGATCTCCGTGTTGAAGTTGTCATTGAGGTCCATCATAGGACTTTCGTTGGGCAAGGCCACATCAGTATCGGTGTAGTCGATATACGCGGGCATGTTCATCTTAGCGGCCCAAACCACGTCAATGACGAAAA
This sequence comes from Candidozyma konsanensis, assembly GCA_030563505.1. Classification (NCBI taxonomy): domain Eukaryota; kingdom Fungi; phylum Ascomycota; class Pichiomycetes; order Serinales; family Metschnikowiaceae; genus Candidozyma; species Candidozyma konsanensis. The sequence goes on along the minus strand of JAJMJI010000021.1, from coordinate 86,289 downwards.
TGGACCACCAAAGGCGTTTTGTCTTTTCCTGGAAGATATGATGCGCTTTGCGCTGTTCATCAGACAACAGACGAGGGGTGCCCATTTTGCGGTGGAAGCCATTAGCCACGGCAGACCGCACAGCCACACCAAAGTAGTTGTTGACGGTGTTGTAGCGGTTCAAGTTGCACACGTACAAGCCCAAGACAAGAGCGTTCTGGATGAATTGAACCAGCATGTTTTCGTGGGCCACAGAGAAGAGCTTGGACGCCGTGATGTAGTGGTCGATGCCGGGGAACTTGTGAGGTTCTCCGGTGGCAGCGAGGATAGCTGGCGGGAGCAGCTCCACGGTCATATTTTTCATTTGCTCGCCAAAGGCCAAAAGACCAAAGAAGTAGCTGAGTGAGAGCGACAGGATGTGGTCCTGGATCGGCACGGACTCCAAGTCGGGGACCAGGAAAAACTGGTAGATCCGGTCGACCAACGGCTGGAGCTCCTCCATCACGATGATGTAGAATTCACGCGAGTACGTCAGCAGCACGGCGTTGAGCAACTGCCAGGTGTAGTGCTGTTCAGGCAACTGGTGACGGCAGAGTAACAAGAGCTTAAGAGGAACCCGGTCGCTTTCGGCGTCCGGCAACAAGTACAGCTCGGACACAGCAGCCATACCGGGAGCAGAGCGTCTTTGCACTAGCGGCAGCAGCTCAAACGGCGGAGAAGGCTGGTCCAGGTACAGCGCCTGGCACTTCGCTAGCTCCTCCAAGATACGAACCTTCTCGTGGAGCTTGTTCAAATCAGACTCCATAATGACAATCTTCCGGTCTCGCAGCGGATAGACACACTGGGACTCCTTGTTGACAGCCTTGCAGTTGGCACAGGCGGGCTTCTCCCCCAGACACTTGATTTTAGAGAGCTTGCAGCGAGTACAAGCATAGTGGGAGCGGCCAAAGACCTTTAGCGGTTTCGGTTTGTCGCTCATGGCGGCAGCAGCTAGTAAATCCCGACGGCGCCCGAAGAGTAACGGTTGGTTTTGCACAGACTGACCCACCCCGACAAGCCCACGGGCACTGGATTTTTCTTCACTGGGTGGTAGTGTACGCTCACGCTTCTTGGGTTGAGGGTGGGACGCACCGAACAGACTCAGTGCGATCGCTTCCATACCGGGCGGCAGAAGCAAGAGGAAATGAGGAAGAGACTTGTCGGCACTCAGCACGGGGCTTTATATTAGGGCGAGCCGGATTGCGGGTTGTTTTGACTAAAAAGATAACAATTTGCCTCGTTTCGTGTGTTTTTACGAACATGCAGCCTGCACCACCAGGCCGCCAAGTGTGGGTCATTGTGGTGTGTGGTTCTTGTCCAAGACCGTTTGTTACCGCGGCGGCATCGCTGCATGAGACTTCGCGCTGGACCCTTGCCTGAGACTGGGGCCGTTAGACTGGTGAATGCAATAAAAAAAAAAGTGGGTTCTGGCTCTGCCAGTTGAAAATGCAAACGCCACATTCGCGCTGGGCCTTATCGCATTGTGGGTATCTGTGATCCGTGTCGGCGCCCATTGTCTCAGATTATTGGTTTTGGGCCTTGTTCTGCGAAGTGCGTTTTTGTGGGCATCTGGCGGCGTTTTTGTGGGCATGGCCTGGTTCGGGGGCAACCCCCGATGCTCGATATTGTGACACCGCTGAATTAGTGCGACCACAATGCGATCCAACGCACCCGACAATCACCAAAGCACAATCAGTGAAATATGACAATCAATGAATTGACAATAAATGCTTTTTAGCTGACAAAACCGACAATAACGTATTCCGACCAAACCGACAAGCACGTATTTCGACCAAACCGACAAGCACGTATTCCGACCAAACCGATCACGTATATCCTCACTAAAGCAGCGTCTGGAACCAGGCCGAATCGGTGGTGCGAATTCTGCCCCAGCCTTTTTTCCGCCTCTACAGTCCTCCCATTAACCAATCTATTATCTCTAAACAAACCAACCACTAGACAAACCACTAAACAACCTAGACAGAAAACACCTCGATGGTCGCGGTGTTCTTGTTCTTGGCCGTGACAACACAGTACGAGGCGCCAAGCAGCTTACCGGTGTCCTTGCCGCTGATGCCATTGTACCCGTCCTTGGAGGGATCGATTTCGCACCCATCTCCGTTGCACTCTCCGTCCGCACAAGTAACACGAATTCCGTAGCGCGGCTTGTCCTTGAAGTCGTCAATGTACTTGGGGTTCCACCCGATCTTCACAAACGTCTCACCCGACGAGTCCGTGTTGGCACCCGCCACATATGGCGCCCAGTTGCCCTGGGCTTTGTCCTTGGTGCCCCACACACATCCGTCCTCAGTGGAGACTCCCAATGGGTTGATGTAGTAGTGAGCAGCCGAGGAGGCGTAGTAGTCTTGGTCGGGCACAGCCAACGTTTCGGTGTTGCCGCCCTTGACGTCCGTGGGAATCAACATGGCTTCGTTGCCCGGAAGCACCGTCTGGCAGAAGGCGACGTTCTGGTTGGCCTTGTTTTTCACCTCCACGGTGCCGGTGCCATTCACACAAAGGTCGCGGTCGGAGAAGGGCTTTTCGAGCTCTCCGTCGTTGTTGCAGTAGTAGCCGCCGTTCATCGACGAGCCGGTGCTGTAGCTCTTGGCGGATTTGTCCCACTGGGCCATCAACTGTCCTGGAGGACAAGCGTAGGGGCAGTAGGAGCCGGCGGTGCACTTCTGGTCGGGAGAAAGCGCCCATCCGGCGTTGCTTTTGGAAGGAGTGACGGAAACAAGTCCCTTGTTGTCGGGGAATTTGCAGGTGTTTTCCCTTTTGGTGGGAGCTGCTACTGCGAGCGCAGCGAAAAGAATGGTTGCAAATTGCATTTTGATAGACGAGCGAAAGAAGAACCTGAGGGAATGAAGGTTCTGAATAACGGTTCTGTTAACCTGCTAGGACTGTTGTAAGGAAAGACTGTTAGCTGTAAGAGAAGGAAGCTAACTAGACGACAACGGGACTTGTGAACTGAGTTGGAGAGTCGAGAATGGTAGGATGGCCGCCCTCTTTATATGTTTTTTGCAGCCATTTCCAAATAGGAATTGTAATGGCAGGCGAAGCCACCAGGCCATCGCAACTCACCGTTTCGCTGTTCTAGACCAAGCCCAGTGGTTTTCTTGCATTGAAGGTAGCCTACTGGTCGCTTGAGTACAGCCTCACAGGCACACCGAAAAACGATACAAATGTGCATACAAAAAGAAAAAAGCAGCATATCGGAAACGGGCCCGGTGTCTAGACCGTTGGCTAGCGCCAAAACAGCATGGGCTTCCTTCCTCGGTTGCGAGGCTTGAAACCGCTGTATGCCAAATCTGCAACATTCTTCGTTTCATCGCACCGCCTGCCTACACCTTTTGATGGAGTGGGCCCTAAAGGTCCAGGGATATTTGATTGCCATTCTACAAAAATCCATTAATTTGATCTGTGAAATTAATTGGTGCTACATTACGGCCCAATTAGTATTGGATAGATGCCTTGATACTGACTCTTCCTAAATAAGCTTACTCTTAGTTCGTTTTTCGTTTTTCGTTTTTTAAGCAGGGCCATTTTTCAGTGGCGTCGTTTTGTCCAGATCTAGACCTGCGGTATCTTGCGTCTGGTACCTCTCATTTGCCAGATCTGATTTTCGGCCTCCACAAAGCCCTCTGCCAATTTTCAGCCAGGGCAGTGCACGCTTGTGAAAGATGCAAATCTAGCCCGCCTTGGCCGCTCACATTCCCCTATGGGCTCGCCTATCCCCCACCAATATTGCTTTTTCAGTTTGTCTCATCTTTGGAAAATTCTTGCACCGTTTTGGCCCACAGAGGCACATTTTAGTTTCTTTTTCACGTCAAACCTTGACACCAGCCTCATTTTCCCGATTCGTGCTTATTACTGGCAGCGAAAAAAAAGTCCTCGTCGCTGCCCCATGCACTCCATTTTCTCACCATGTCTCTCCTACAAACGGTGCAAACCAACTTGGTCCACTACAATGAATGGACAAATGTAGAGACTGTGGAATGCGGAGATTCTACCTTTTTGAAGGGATCGCCACCCGATAAACTCGACGAAAGGGACGCGCCAGATCTGCCCGAATGGGTGGTGCCTCGTTCAATGGCAGACCACAACGTATCTACCAGTCAAATCAACCAATGGTTCTGTGACATTGCTCGTGTAGCCGCCAGGCCCGCGCGGCTCACCTTGGCTTTGGTGAACACCGACGGCACCGTTGTTTTCTACTTTGTGCACGATGGCATTGTCAAACCCCGGCAGAACTGAGCCTTGGGGTGTTCATGCGAATTGTCTATTGACTATTGCTCCGGCAATCTAGACGTCGCCAGCATCAGGCCTCACCTTCACAGACGCCATTGTGCTTGCGCTTGAGCTTGAGCTTGAGCTTGAGCTTGAGGCCGGCCCGCTGGCTGAGCCTCTTTCCCTGCTCCGTCCTCGAAACGCTAGCTTGTTCTTGATTGCTGAACCACCGCTGAGCCTTTTTTCTGGATCGCTGTGGCCCGTGCTGCTGCGTGAAATCCGCTGTGCATTTAGCTCGTTCAGCGTGGGGTGCCTGCTGATCTCACCGTCGTAATCGGTGTCCTGGTCAACGTCCGCAAAGAACTCGCTTCGGGTTCCAGATCGTGTGCTCAGTGCTCCTCCTTGCAGAATCCGACGATAGTGGATGTACTGTGGCGGTAGGAGACTATCAGTGCCAAACAACGAGCCTCGGCTGAGTCCGTACTTGTAGGAGGGTTGTGGATCCTCCAGATCAAGCTGGAGCCGGTTGGAATGGAACGAAAGCTGGAGTTGATCGTACAACGTGAGAAACTCAACCATGTCCAGCTCCTTGATGCGCTCGGGCCCGAACTTAAGCTTTTCATATAGCTTGATCATGCGGCGCACCTCTGGAAGTCTCGAGCGCTCGATCTCTCGCTTCTCTATCAACACCTTGACCATGGAGAGAGTAATCTCCCGGAAGGTGTAACACTCTGGAATGTCGAACGTCATGGCTGCCAGTCCATTGTACCGTATGTACATCCCCAAACTGTCCAATATGTCTTCGTAGACGCAATTAGGCGGAAGATGGGTCCCCTCGTTGGGGAACCCCATAGCAATATTTCTCTGTTGGATGTATTCTGGCGGCGACGCCCCCGGAAAATTAATGATTTCGTTTTTGTTGTGTAAGGGACCAGCCGTGACCTTGATATCGCCCAAGCAACGCCGTAGGGTTCCCTCGATGTATCGGCGTACGTCTGACGGTAGATCGTGCTTTTCAAGGGGAATGTAGACCGACTTGGACGGAATTTGATTCAACATCACCCTGCTCTGGTAGAGCCTCAGGAAGTAGATGATAAGGCAGAAGAACAAAAACAAGGCGCATGCCATGATAACGATGAATGTCTTAAGCCATGTGGACGGAGCACCCCACGTCTGGACAATGATGTCGAGGGGCGTCACAAGGATGAACCCGAAGGTGAGGATCATGAATATGATCAAGGAAATGGAATAGAGCCATCGTAGGAGCCGCTTCGGTAGTCTCGATGCATCTGAGAAGCCCAGCTCCCTGACAAACCTAGACCTCCTGGGTCTTTCTGGCGCCACAGAAGCCGAAGGCAGGCTTACGGGAGCGGGCTCTTGTCTGTGAGATATTGTTCTCAATCGTAGGGTCATCAAAGGTCCATGTGCTCGGAATGGTCTGATTAGTGAGTGTGGTTCTGTGTATGTGACTGTTGATAATAGTCGCACTCGCAGTGGTTGCGAAATCTACTTGGATCTACTTCTCGTGCACTCTCGTTAATCGTGAAATTCCTAAACAATCTCTAAACCTCATAAATGGCAATTAGCTCAGCTCCTCGCTGCCGTTGTTCTTGTTGTTGCTGCCTCGCGCTCCCGTGCCAGGGTATTTCCCGTAGTTCTTCTGCGATGCCTGAGCCCTGCCCTTGGAATTGCTGGGAGTGGGAGAGGCTGTTCCTACAGCAGGGCTCTTCATTCCTTGCACGTACGGCGACGAAGGTTGGCTCTGCATCATGAGCTTCTTGCGCTCCTCATACTGGAGCTTGGAGAGTTTCTGGGCGTCCATTTCCTTCTCGGCCATTCTCTGACGCTGCAAGTGGGCTTGTCTAGCCAGACCCAAGTTCTGTTGCACCGACGAGTTCATCGCAGTGGGCGACCGGGACGCACCTTGCTGAGCCTGCTGCTGTTGTTGTAAACGGTTCTGCTGCTGCTGCTGAATATTGGCAAGGTACGAGGCTGCTAGCTTGGTCACCTGCTCCTTCGTCAAGTTGGGATTCTTATGCTTGATCGAGTTAATGATCGCCGACACTTGTGCTGCGGGAAACTGGAGACCCTTTTCTGTGGGCGTGCCCGTCCTCTTGACTTGTCCCATTGCTGCCTGTGACGAAGCAGAAGAGCCAGCTCCAGTCGCAACACCCACACCTGCTTGACCAGCAAAGTTCTGCCCAGCTCCCTGGTTGGGGTGAAACCCTTGGACTCTTCTTCCTTGCGCAGAGGTGCCCTGGATATTGGCCATGTTGGTGGGTCCTGATCCTGCAACACCGCTACTGGCCTGGTTCTGTTGCTGCATCAATCTCCTTTGCTTTTGAAGCTGAACGAGCTGCTGGATCTGCTCCTTGGTGTATGGAGTGCCGTTAGGCGTCGTTGGTCTCTTCATGTTGTTGATGAGGCCAGCCTGCTGGCCCTGTTGAGTCTGCAGCAATCCTGGTCCAACGGTCTGTGGTCTCAGCAAAGTGGCAGCATTGCCGGCCATACTTCCCTGGGCACGCTGCATGCCTTGCATTTGAGAGGGAACTTGTGACATACGCCTTTGGGGAACACCTGCAGCAGCAGCAACAGCGGCACCATGGCTCTGATCACGTTGCTGTGGATTTACCTTCTGAGCCATACCTTGCTGCTGAACAACCGGAGATGAACCTTGCGAGCCTTTTTGCAGCTGTGAGACAGCATTAAGCATCCTGGCACGAGTGGCCTCTTGGGCTCTGCTCATCTCCTGCTTTGGTCTGTCTTGCTTGAATTTGAGTTCCAGAAGCTCGGCTGGAGAAAGCGTGTCATCGCTGGAGCGGCTGCCGTTGGCAACCCCACTATTTTGCAAGTTGTAATCTGTCGAGTTGCTGTTGGGTCTACGAGGATTGGCCTTTGCAAGCGCTTGTTCACGCTTACGCATTGTTTTTCTCATAGCGTCAAACATGGAAGCCCACCTCAACTTTCTGTGTCCTCTTTGAATGGATTCGTTGCCCACACCGAGAGGTGAGATTCTTCTCTTCGTGGTCAGCTGTGCCTTGTGGGCATGTTCTAGCCACTGCTGTGCGGGATATGCGTTGATGCCCTTCATGTCTGAGAACTGGAACTTCTCATTAAGTTGAATATATCGCTCGAAACATTGCCAAGGGGTTCTTCTCTCGATGTTGGATTCGTATCTCTTCATTGTAGCTGGGTGAGATGCGAGATTGGCTGCGATGAGATCCCAATTAAAGCAGTACTCGGCAACGTAATGAATAAGATACTTGTCATCTTGTGGAAGCCAGATAGTAGGGGACCTATACTCGATGTTTCTGACTAGTGGAGGTTTTGGTGGTCTCAAAAAGTTGAAACGACGATGCAGTTGATTGCCAAAAAGTGCCTTTTGGTACTCAGGGGGACCAGGCAACCTTGAGCTTCCGATCTCTGCGCCCTTGTTGTCCTTGAGAATGATTTTGTACCAGCCATCTTCCTCGTCCGTTGGGTAAAGCATCCTCGATACGGGCATTATAGAATTCTCATTCAGCTTGTTAGGTGCGTGTTGTATTTCGTTGCCATCGATGGCGCTGTATCTGGGCAAGTTTTGAACAATTGATTGGTCGATCTTCCTGAGTTCTGCGATGTTGGCGTGAGTCTTGAGCGAGCTGTTATCGACAGTTGATATGTTGGCATCCAAGAGATCTTGTTCGGTGTAATCGGGAAGCAGTGGCGTCGGAATTTCAGAAGAGGGGTCCGGTCTCTTTAAAAGCTCACTGATGTCTATAGTTTCAGCTTCCACAGGATCCTCTCTCATACCATCAAACTTCTCAGGTGTCGTGGGCTCATTGGTCTCTTGGCCATCCTCGCTCTCCAGCTCCTTGGAAGCATTGACCTCTTCCATAATTTGATCCACATCCTCTGCGCTAGCAAGGGCCGCCTCGTCAAGATGCTGAATTGGCGCACGCTTGACACACATAACTTTACCATACGACCAGTAGTCCCGTATACCTTGTGCAATTGTGAAACAACACGCCTTCTTGAACTTGGAGGACTCTCTGAAATCAGCTGATAGCCATTTGCCCTCATCTAGTAGAATATCCAAGGTATGCGACTTGGACTTCTTGTTCTTCTTGGAATATATGTATGGGTCGTAGTATCTGATAGGCTGTCTAAGAGACCACTTTTTCTGTCTCTTTAACTCTTCAATACGAGAGTACAAAACAGCGATCTTCCCTTCGAGAAGAGCCAGCTCGAAGTTGTCGGTCATGAGGGTCTTGTGTGACCCTGGGAGAAGCTTTATGAGTGGAAGCGTTTGAGTCAAATAGTATAGCTCGGCTAGCGAGGAGACAGAATGGACCTCTGAGGGAAAATTCTCGGGAACCAGGAGCACATCCAAGTCCAGAATGTCCTTGTTCAAGAACTCGTTCGTCTGTTCGTCTAGAGCCTCTATGGGGGTCTTGAGAGACTTCACAGCCAGCACCTTCTTCTGCTGCCTGGCATCATCAGGCATCAATCGACTTGGATAGTCTGTTATGCTTGTCTTCCGGCTTTTGACGGTCCTTTCTAGCTCAGGAGCTGCAGCGTGTCTCTTGAGATGTTCGGACTGAAAAAGCTCGCTTTGCAAAGCTAGCTCCAACTGCGCCTTTAATGACTCTTTGTCTGAAACATATGGAAGAACCCGGACCAGCAATGGTTCATTTTTGGATATATCGTTGGCATTATAAAAGTCATGGGCTACTTGAGATGAATTCCTGGCCCTGAAGGCTTCAAGAGACTGAAGCGGATTCGAAAAAAGGTATAGTAGCTCTCTAAGCTTCCTGGATCTTGCATGCTCTATCCTCAGACGCTCAGAGGCCATATTAGTTTGTGTTCTTGAGCTGAATCTTTGTCGCCTAGAGTGTTTATTCCAATGTTGGTGAACTCGAAAGTGTGACTTTCACGTTTTGCTCACGTGAAATACGTGTGACCAGGCATCGGCTTGCAGGTCAGGCAATCTACCAAGTACAACGAAAAGAAATATTAAAATAATATTATGAGGGATCCATTGGCATCATGGAACGTCGTAGCCGAACCATGCTTCACCAAGCCCTGATGCTATCAAAGTAGTGTACATGCAAAACGAGCCTCCCACCATGATGTGAGTGGGAAACTCAGGAACAACGAATACGCCGAATGCTATTACAACTCAGAGTTGTCCAAGAAAAAGTAGTTGCCCGCAGACTTCTGCTCCTTGTCCATTTGTGAGTCTCTCTTGTTAATTCTTGGTCTGAAGGAGTTGGGGTCTCTTCTGAAAGTGACGTTCAAGTTCTTCAAGAATCTGTTACAACCAGTCAACAAGGACTCTGGAGCCTTGGCAACGGCATTCTTCGATGGAGTACCCTCGAACACAATCACTCTGTCGGCCAAGTAGGTGGCCATCATGAAATCGTGCTCGACGATGAATGCGGTCTTCTTAGCATGCAAAATGAATCTTCTGATAACCCTGGAGCAGACAATACGCTGCTCGGAATCCAAGTATGCAGATGGCTCGTCGATCAAGTAAATGTCTGCTGGAATACCAAGAGCCAACACAATGGCGACTCTCTGCAACTCACCACCAGACAAGGTTTGCACCTCCTGGTCGATGATGTTGTCGATCTTGAGGGGCTTCACGACATCGGTTTGGAACTGGGGGTTCAAGAACATTGCCTTGATCTTCTTGAAGAACAACTGTCTGACGGTACCAGGGAACTTTGGAGCAATCTTCTGGGGTTTCATGGAGATGTTCAACTTGGGCACCTCCACACCGTTGTCAGCAGCCAAAGCGCCAGCCAACATTTTACAGAAAGTAGTCTTACCAGTACCGTTTTCGCCGAACATGACCAAAATCTCGGAGTTGGTGAACTCACCCTCTTCAACCTTCAAATGGAAATCACCCTGGGTCTTCTCCAAGGTAGGGTATTGCATAGCGGAGGAGTGGTCCAAGACCAATCCATCGGCGGCATCAGCCAACTTAAACTGCAAGGAGTCTTCTCTGAATCTCATGTTTTCCGCTGGAAGATAACCATCCAAAAAGATGTTGATACCTTCTCTCACCGAAGCTGGGAAGGTCACCACACCGTAGACAGATGGAGCACCGTACAAGATACAGACGTAGTCGGACAAGTAATCCAAGACCGACAAATCGTGCTCCACACAAATGACATAGACGGAGGGGTCCAAAAGGGAACGGATCAACTCAGCAGCTCTCAATCTCTGCTTGACATCCAAATACGAAGAAGGCTCGTCAAACATGTAAACGTTGGCATCCTGAACACAGGTCATGGCAAGAGCAAACCTCTGCAACTCACCACCAGACAATTGGGCGACGTCTCTCTTCATAACTGGGTCCAACTCCAAAAGTTTCATGATGTAATCCCAAGAGGAATCGCGAGCACACTTAGCCTTCAAGATACCAGCCACATCCTTGACTGGCGACTTGGCGAGGGCTCTGGGGATGTTGTCCACGTATTGAGGTTTGATGATGGCCTTGATGTTGTCCTCCAAAACCTTGGTGAAGAAGTTCTGCAACTCAGAGCCTCTGAAGTGCTTCAAGATCTCTTCCCAGTCTGGGGGGTCATCGTATCTGCCCAAGTTGGGTTTCTGCTTACCAGCCAAAATCTTCAACGCAGTGGACTTACCGATACCGTTGGTTCCGACCAAACCCAAGACCTCACCAGGCTTAGGGGTAGGCAATCTGTGCAACTTAAACGAGTTGGCAGAGTATCTATGGGTGGTTTCGGCCTCCAAGTTTGTGGGTAAATTGATGATGGTGATGGCGTCAAATGGACATTTTTTGACACAAATACCACAACCGATACATAACGTCTCGGAGATGAAGGCGATCTTGGAGGCTGGAGTGACCTCAATACACAATTTTCCAGTCTTCACAACAGGACAGGACTTACGACACTCCTGTCTGCATTTCTTGGGCTTGCACTTGTCCGCACTGACGATGGCAATTCTCAGGCCCTTAGACGACACGGCGTTCTTTTTGGCACCTTTTCCACTCATACTTGCTGAAAACTGAAGGGAACGTTAGCTGCTTTTCTCGCTTCTGCTTTTTTTTTTTTCTTTGATGAGCCTGCAGACAAGCGGTTCTTTTTTGTGGTAGTCTCATTGCGAGCGCGCGTTTAATGCCCAAGTTTACTGTATTTTGTCTGCTGCCTCGCAGTTAAACAGAGTACATTACTAAATCGCGGCCATTAATTGGCTGCAAACAATCTCACCCAGGGTCCCCCGAGACCGGCCATCAGCCGATTTTCTTTTATTATTGAGGAGGTAAAAAAATCTCTTGGTTTTGAAACGTCAGAATAAAAACAGTGCTTTTGTAGTTTTTGAAACGGGTTTAGCAATGTGTTGATTGGTGAGTTTCGAGGTGCGAGTCAGTAGAAGTAGGCTGAGGGCATGCTTGGACAACTTCTCTGGGTATACGTTTACGCTTTTTGAAAAATTAACTTGGTGGCTTTCAGATGTTCTCTCTCACCAGTAAACGAAACAAATTGCTTTTGAATTTTGATTCTCTTGAACCCGTAACGTCTTTGCAAAGCGTCTTTTATCTCGATGGGACCTTTGACTCCATTATCACTTTTTTGACATCATCTCGTTGTATTCATAGGTCAGCAAATTTGATCGCTCTTTTACGTCTTGTTGGCTGTTTTGGTTAATTAATAAGTCACATAGTTGTAAAGTAAATGGCTGCAACTGAGGAGGGACATGCAGCGTTTATGCTCGATTCTAATCGAAGGGGCCTAAGCAGATTTTAATTAGAGGCCGTGACCGCAAGAGAGTTCAGGCTCAGGGAATTTCGAAAGCTGATGATGATCGTGGATTGGGCCATTCGCTCAATCCTATTGCTTATTCTGCTCAACAAACACTGTTCAGATAATACAGGCAGAAATAGGAGAATTTAGTCTTCCAACAGTCTATTCCAGTAATCCAAAGTCATTTTGCAAGAGTTGTCAGCCAGGCGATCACTTAGCATTTCTCTAGTCAGCAAAATTCCCAAAGGGTCAGCAAAACTTTTGTAGACCTCGGCATTACACCATCTTCCCAAAAGCCTTTTTATCCAATTGTGTCAAAACGTGAAAGTCGGTAAAGGGGCTTCAACTGGAGCGCTCTTCAAGTAGACCAAGCGGTTTATATGAACTGCCAAAGTACAAATGATTCAGGTGTTATGCTAGGTTTGATTCAGGAACAAGCAAAGCCGCTTGCCGCTTGGAAATTCTGCATCATGACGAATCCTTCTATCTTCCTCCCCAGATTTTATCTTTTCAAAACTTTGCCTGCTTCGGTGTAACCAACTGACCATTTGACCATGCTAAGGCGGCGGTGAAGTAGCCAGAAGCATTTTCAAGCTGAATGCGGTTCACTTAGTCATCAAATTTATTACTTTCTTGCCATTCAATCTGTGTACACTTTTTGTTGTACCTTACGAATGGCTACAAATCCACGGAATTCTCGAATCTTTTGTGAAATGAACCAAATGCAAAATAACACAAATGCCTCTATAAAATCGAAAAAGCTTTCAAACAAAAGGATTTTTGCTAATCACGCTCCAATGAACCCGATTGTCTTAATTCTAACCCAACTGAAATACAGCGACATCCCAGTTTTGCAAAATTCATTCCCACGCACATAACGAACTGTGAGAATCTGGTAGAGACTTTTGAGGAGTATGACAAGGAGAATTTCGTTCTTGACAATTAGATTCTAAAAACAAAGAGAGAAACTGAAGTAGTAATGAAACCCTTTTGTGCTGATTTGAAGCCTAACAGCCAATAGAATGCTTTCACAATAGCACCCTTTTTTCCCATAAACCATGGAATAAGAAACACTGAAAGACAATCTTTGGTACTGCACTATATTTTCGCTCCTCCCTCGGAAGAGCCTAAACTAATTGATGTCTTCACAATGGCCACACAGAGGCCATGATAAAGGACTCAATTGAGGAAAAGTTATAGTTGCCAGAACAATCAATGAAAACAGCAAGACCATCAGAGATACACAGCTCTCTTTAAAAGCTTTTATATGAAAACTTTTCAAGCTAGGAAACAATTCAGGCAATGATTGACTAAGCTGAGCTTTTCGCAGCCAGAGCTTATTTTGTGGAACAGCTGCGCCCCCTAATAACCAAATACCCTACCAATGAAATCACACAACAAGCAACTGGATACTACATACTGGATACCGAAAGGTATTTATTGTTTTGTCCAATTAATCGGTACAACCAACTTTCCGTTGTCAGGCAAAGAACCAAGTGTCCTGCATGAGACGTCGTGGTTCCACCAAAAACCAGCCTTGGCCGTTTTCGCCCTCTTTTCCGACCACTCCCTAATTTCTCTTTCCCCTACTTATCTTCTCTACACACATTAGCAGGAATCCCACCAAAATACACCAAAAATGTGTATGAGCTAAAAAGTGTGAATAGGAGACAAGGCCATAAGAGAATGCCAGTCTTTGCTTGGCTTCTTCGTCGTGTTGCACCAACACTGCTTATAATAGTGGTGTAGGTAGACTCCTCTGGGGTAGGTCCCAGCGGTCCCTCAAATACCGATTGTGCTAAGGCTGCCCGATAATTGACCAAGCCGTGATGTCGACCGGTACGTCCGAAGCTTTAAATGTGTGTGTTGGCCGTTCAACAGCTGGTAAGGTACTCCCTTGGACATGTTCATGTCAGGTCAGTGATTCAGGGAATACTCAGAAGCAATGTCATTTGTGACTCGTGCTGGACGACTATCCACAGTGTTTCAGGCCTAGCGGAGTCAAAGAAGCTTGGTAATTGTGGAGTCAGAAGCGTGAGCGATGCATGTTCCAGAATGACGCATGGTCCGGATGAGCCACGTTGACAGGATTGGCGATCATCAGAAGTTGATGACCGTTTTGTGTCTTCTCCACGCGATTCGACACCGTCTTCACAAGCTCATGGCCGCTGTAGCAGTTCCCCCAAGGCAGACGCGTCCTATCACCTCCTCGGGCTGACAAAGTTGATGCTGATGTGCTAGACACCGCCAGTTTGTCGTAAGAGGTTAGCTTACCTCGCAGATTCCTCACGCTTGGGCCTTAGAGGGACCCGCTCCCCCACGGCTCGGCCTGGAACCACACAAATGTGGTTATAAAAATCAAAAGTCGCTATATAGAAAAAATGGGATACTTCCCGCCAATTTCACCCCATTTCGCCCCGTATTGGCCCCTACAGCGGGCCCCGTATGACCTTCGAGGAAATCCCGAATTGGGGAGTTGTCGTCGTCGCAGTAAAATCGCCCAATTTTTTTTCCAACCACTACCTCTTTCTTCCAACGCAAGAGCTCCACCAGACCAAATTCCTGGCACCAAGGGCGTCTTCAATTGAAAATAGGCGACCAAAACAAGCTAGTATATCTCAACTAACTCCCAAATAGAACCCCTTTTGGTGAATCGACCCTGACACAGGCAAAGTCACGAACACCATAACAGACCAACAGTCCCGCTGTATCTCCACAAGACAGACCATACACGTTCAGCATACACACACCCACACTTAAAGTTTACTTTCACAAGAATGGCGAAGCTTCTGGAAGAGATCGAGCAGAACCCAGAGCTCTACGGGCTCAGACGATCAGGCAGAGACAGAAAGGTCGCTTCGTTAGCTGAGGACAGCGACGAGGACGAGCCTGTTGCAAGAAAAAGAAGAACCGTTTACGAGGACTACGACGAAGCTAGTGCCGAGGAAACGGAAGATTCCGAAGACGAGGACTTTGGGGTCAGTAAGAAGCGTAAACTGAACCTGGCAAGGCCATACGGCACTGCCAAACAGAGAAACGGAAGACGCAACGGCAGAAGCAAAACAGCATCGGCACACGTTACCCCCACGCCTCCAGCCGAGGTACGATTCTCGACAAGAAACAATGCTCAGGTCAACTACGCAGTAGACTACGAGGACGACGAGGATCTTATAGAAAGTGAGGAGGAAGGCGCTGGGGACTACTACTACTATGAGCAAGCCATGGCCGAGGAGTCGGCTCGCTCCATAGATGCTGTCTTGGACCACAAGCTCAACCCAGAAAACGCCGAGAAGACAGGCGACCCCAAGCTCGACTACTTATTCAAGATCAAATGGTCCGATGCTTCTCACTTGCACAACACTTGGGAGCCCTGGTCGACACTCAAGGAGTTCAAGGGCAGTCGGAGAGTTGAGAACTACATCAAGCAGTTTATCGTGTTGGACCAGGAGATTCGTGATGATCCGTACACAACCAAGGAGGACATTGAGGCTATGGATATCGAGCGTGAGCGGAAGCGTGACGAGCAGGAGGAATATACTCAGGTTGAGCGTATTGTTGATAGTGATAGAGTGGAGCTTGACGATGGAACCTCGCAACTACAGTACTACGTCAAGTGGAGAAGACTCTACTATGACGAGTGCTCATGGGAGAATGCGGAAACTATTGCAGAAATAGCGCCAGAGCAAGTCAGCAAATTCCAACTGCGCCTTCTGTCGAAGATCCTTCCTAATTTGTCCGCAAATTATCCACAGAATCAAAGACCTCGATTCGAGAAGTTGAATAAGCAGCCTCTATTCATAAAAAATGGTGAGTTGAGAGACTTCCAGTTGACTGGTTTGAACTGGATGGCTTTCTTGTGGTCTCGTAACGAGAACGGTATTTTGGCTGATGAGATGGGTCTCGGTAAAACCGTTCAGACCATTGCCTTCTTATCGTGGTTGATTTACGCCCGCAGACAAAACGGCCCTCATTTGGTCGTCGTACCTCTCAGTACAATCCCAGCTTGGCAGGAAACTTTTGAAAAGTGGTCGCCCGATGTGAATTGCATTTACTACTTGGGTAACACCGAGGCCAGAAGAAATATTCGTGACTACGAGTTTTACGGTCCCACAAATAAGCCCAAGTTCAATGTTCTCTTGACTACCTACGAGTACATTTTGAAAGACAGAAATGAACTCGGTTCGTTCAAGTGGCAGTTTCTTGCTGTCGATGAGGCTCACAGATTGAAGAACGCAGAGTCATCTTTGTACGAGTCGTTGAAACTGTTCAAGGTCGCCAATAGATTGTTGATCACAGGAACGCCTTTGCAAAATAACATCAAGGAACTTGCAGCCTTGTGTAACTTTTTGATGCCTGGCAAGTTCAACATCGATCAGGAGATTGATTTTGAGACACAGAATTCAGAGCAGGAAGAGTACATCAAGTACTTGCAACTGAGTATCAAACCTTTCATCTTGAGACGTCTCAAAAAGGACGTTGAGAAGTCCCTCCCGTCGAAGTCGGAACGAATTCTTAGAGTGGAATTGTCCGATGTGCAAACAGAGTATTACAGAAACATCATCACCAAGAACTACTCTGCATTGAATGCCGGTGTCAAAGGCTCCCAGATATCTTTGTTGAATGTCATGAGTGAGTTGAAGAAGGCCTCGAATCATCCTTACTTATTTGACGGTGCCGAAGAGAAATTCTTGGCTAAGGCAGGTGGCGCCTCGAGGGACAACATCTTGAAGGGCATGATTATGAACTCTGGTAAAATGGTGCTCCTAGAACAGCTCTTGACGAGATTGAAGAAGGAAGGTCACAGAGTGTTGATTTTCTCTCAAATGGTGAGAATTCTCGACATCTTGGGAGACTACATGTCCATCAAGGGTTACCAGTTCCAGCGTTTAGATGGTGGTATTCCATCAGCCCAAAGAAAAATCTCCATCGACCATTTCAACGCTCCCGACTCCAGAGACTTTGCATTCTTGTTATCCACGAGAGCTGGTGGTTTGGGTATCAACTTGATGACAGCAGATACCGTCATCATCTTCGATTCTGACTGGAATCCACAAGCCGACTTGCAGGCCATGGCTCGTGCTCACAGAATCGGTCAGAAGAAGCACGTCTCGGTTTACAGATTTGTCAGTAAGGATACTGTCGAGGAAGAGATTCTCGAGAGAGCGAGAAAAAAGATGATTCTTGAATACGCCATCATCTCCTTGGGTATGAATGATCCAAACTCAGGCAAGAAGAACAAGAACGAACCTAACTCCAGTGAGCTTGCCCAAATTTTGAAATTTGGTGCAGCTAACATGTTCGCCGCATCCGATAACCAAAAGAAATTGGAGGAATTGAACTTGGATGATGTGTTGAATAGAGCTGAGGATCATGTAACAACTCCTGAAATCGGTGAATCTAACTTGGGTTCTGAAGAGTTCTTGAAGCAGTTCGAGGTTACTGATTACAAAGCGGACGTCGAATGGGATGATATTATACCTCAAGAAGAGTTGTCCAAGCTCAAGGACGAGGAGAAGAAGAAAGCCGAGGAGGACTATCTCAACGAGCAAATCGCCATGTACTCCCGCAGAAGAGCTGCTGTCAAGCAGTTGCAAGGTGGAACGCCAGATACCAGTGGTGTTGACGATGATAACGAAGATGAGGAAGAAGGTTGTGGCAGACGTGCCGCCAGAAAGAAGGCTGTCGAGAATCATGAATTATCTGAAAAGGAAATCCGTGGTATATA
Source organism: Candidozyma konsanensis (assembly GCA_030563505.1). NCBI lineage: Eukaryota > Fungi > Ascomycota > Pichiomycetes > Serinales > Metschnikowiaceae > Candidozyma > Candidozyma konsanensis. The sequence continues at coordinate 68,562 of JAJMJI010000021.1, read as the reverse complement.
CCGGTCGATTCTCCGTATCGGTGACTTATCTGGCAAGTGGAGTCAGCTCGTTGAGGAGGGAAGCATTTCCAACAAAAACCCTGTTCTCATCAAGCATGCTTACAATGAGATTCTCAGTATTTCCAAGACGTTGGTAAAGGAAGAGGAAGCAAGACGGACGGAAGCGCTTGCTGAGTTGGAGAGAAAGGCCAAGGAGTCCAAATCCTCGACTGTGCTGACTGACGGAGAGAACCCCATGGCCTTGTGGATCGCTAAGAAGAAGGAGAAGAAGGCTGTGTTGTTCACCTACCAGGGCGTTAAGAATATCAATGCCGAGTTGGTGTTGTCTCGACCACCCGACATGAAGCTTCTTGAGTCCATGATTCCCAAGGAAAACCCTCTCTCATTTGAGCTTCCTCGCCAACCCAAGCTGGTGCTGAACTGGAATTGCCAGTGGTCTGTCAAAGACGATGCAATGCTTCTTGTGGGTGTTAACAAGTTTGGCTATGGCTCGTGGACTCAGATCAGAGATGACCCACTTCTTGGTCTACAAAATAAGCTTTTCCTCGAAGGAACGTCCAAGGCCGCCGAGAAGCCATCTGAAAAGGAGGCCAAGGGCGCAAACAAGAAGGTGCCTGGTGCTGTCCACATTGGCAGAAGAGTTGACTATCTCTTCTTCCTCTTGAGAGGCGAGGATGAGAATGTGGCCGGTGGAAGCAACGGAACCTCGAAGAAGAAGGTGACCAAGAAGCCCAAGGCCGAGCCTAAGCACAAGAAGACTACCAAAGCGCAATCTCCAGAGATCAAAGTCAAGAAACCCAAGGCCAAGAAGACCGGTTCGGGATCCAACATAAATTCACCAAAGCTTGATAACCATGCTACTATGAAGATCAAGCATGACGAGGACCACGCAGACGAGAACGACGACTACTTGGAATATGACAGCATGGACGAAAGGTTGTGCAAGGCTACTTTGAAGCCCGTGGCTAAGTCCTTGATGAAATTGCATAAGGGCAACCAAGGCTTGGGTAAACACGAGTGGGCCATGTTGCTCAGAAAGGAGTTGGTTAACATCGGAGAGTTTATTGATGTGACTTGCAAGGATAAGTCAGACGACAAACTCAGCAGGCACTTGTGGTCTTATGCCAGCTTTTACTGGCCTGCAAAGGTACCCAGTCTGAAGATCACCGCCATGTACACTAGAATCAAGAGTCAGGGTGAGGCAACGAAGAAGGACGTGTCGAAGAAGGAGACCAAGGAAGAGCCCAAGAAGGAGACCAAGAAGGAAGTCAAGGATGAATCAAAAAAGGAGGCACCAAAGGTTGAACCAAAGAGTGAAGCACCAGAGGCGCCAAAGAGTGAGGTACCAGAGGCGCCAAAGAGTGAGGCACCAGAGGCACCAAAGGATGCTCCCAAGGAGCCTGGGGCTGGTAGACCCAAGGAAGAGCCAAGGGCTGAAACGGAAACTAGGCTGGGCGATGCACCAAAGGTTGAAGAAAAGGCTCAGGCCTAATGCTGTACTATTGGATTGCAAGAGTAATTATTTAATCAGACGATTTATGTTAGTTGACCTCTCTCTCCAACTCGTAGTAGTCGGGTTTGAGCACCCGTAGACGAGTTTTCCTGTCTCTTGGAGAATTGGGCGAATAGTCATAGCCCAAGCTTTTGTACCACTTGAGTGCCCGCTGGTTATCAGGAAAGACCGTCAAACCAGTGTATTCCGTAGTGCAGTTCCATCGAAGTGTTTCGTCGAGTTTTGTGTCTGTGAGTGAAGTTTCATCGAGTTTTTTCGCCAACGAGTGAAAGCCATTCATTAGTTTCGTCCCCAAACCCAGATTCTGAAAATCAGGGTGGACCTGGATCTCGTACAAGTAGAGTGTGTGGTCTTCGACAAGCTTACACACGACCATAGCAGCAACATCTGAAGACTCCTCCTTCGTGTACCACACAAAAAGAAGCCCTATTTCACACAATTCAGCTGCCTTTTTGACCTTCCATTCCTTGCCCTTGTGGGAAACGTACAACGATCCCATACACTGATCTACCAAGGCGACAGTGTGGTCTATAGGGGCCTCATCTCCGTGGGCCAAATGACGATGAAGCACTTTATCGTGAGCCAGCAAGGTGGATGGAAAAATTTCCTCACAAAATTTCAGCATGAGCTTCACCAAGGGAAGCATTGTTTCGGGGTCATCCTCATCGAAATCCATAGTGGAGTGTTGAAGATGCGAAGTGTGTTTGCAACCGATTCAACGCGCCTACTACGCATTTCAGTGGAAAACAGAAGGAAGCTCCAGAACAGCCACATTCGCTAAAGCAACGAATAAACTATCGATCAGTTCCTGTCAGAGCACCCGTTGAGCAAGTTATCTCCCGAAATAGGCCTCTACCGTCACGTGCGGTCATCGAGGATCAGGAACCAGAAATCATCGAGTACCTGGAATGAACCCATGGAACCTGCTGCCGCTACGTGGCAGCCTGCCCACTGAGGAGATTGCACAGGCCCAGAAACAGCGAGGAAATGCCTTGTACCATCCGATGTCGTCGCCTTTACTGAAAACCAAAAGCGTCAATAATCAGCAACAGTTCAGAGACTTCAAGCGCCAGGAGCGGCTTCGTCTTCAGCGAGAGCATAAGCACGACAAGGAGAACGACGAGGACCACAGAAATCGCCTACAACAGCAGGCTGATGCTTACCAAGTGGACGTGGATGTCTTGGTAGCTGAGGAGGAGGAACAACAACTACAGCGGGAGCAACAGGAGAACCCCGAAAAGTATGAGGAGGAACTCGAGGATTACTTGACCGAAGCGGATCTCGAACTCGAGGCTCAGCTCAAGTCGATGAACATTACGTGACATCAGCCTTCCGAAAGGACCCTGGCATCGGCATTGGAGTCTGCCGGAACAAGGCAGAGTACAAACCGCTTCAGCAGGATGTCTAGTCAGCAAGATGTCCAGTCCAGAGGACGTCTGCAGAGTCTAGCCTATCATTGACATGGACACAACGCTGATCGAACGGACAACGACGGAATCGTTTCTCAAAAGGGAAATGCAACTCAGGAAGGCGTGCTGGTACTCTGCAAGGTGCATTAAACACTCGACGACAGTGTAATGTACCTGCACTTCTAGAGGTGGTGGAGCCTATCGCAAGCATCTCATTACGGCGGAATGTTTTCGGTTTAAGCCTTGTAACAATGAGGGCGGCTTTAAAATTTTTATGCATCACAGATTCGACGTTTTGGACATCGCGGAACGGCAATACCTAGCATATCTAGACCATCTGCATCGGACAATCAGTGGCGGCTACGTATTTTGCCAGCGTAGTGTGTGTTACGGGGTTGCTCGATGCAACAGGGCGTAACAGGGCATGCTATTTTGTGACAATCTCCCTTCTTATATGCACAAACCGGACGGACACTGGGTGATCAGAGAGATGCGGACATCCTTGCAAGCCCGACCAATGAAAACCCGCCTCAGGTCAAGCCGCATTGAAGAGACGTTCAGCATGGCTTAAAAGCAAATACCCTGATTCGTTGCAGAGCCAACGGGGGCACCACAGGAATGACGGCAAAGACAGTCGAGTGCCCGATGGAAAAAACCTCTTTGGAATAGGCTTTGATGCCAAGACAAAATAAACGTCTGATCATTATCTGACAGGGTAAAAATGCCATTTTCGCATATGTCAAACTTTTTTTGTGTGGCATGCGGCGCCCCCGTTTCTGGGCATCGATTATCTGATGAATCAGGGAGACGTAGGTCGGCTCAAAGTGCAGTGAAATGTATCCAGGAGAGATCAGATCCCCTCGCGGCATGTATATTCTAGAATGATGCTTCATCTGGTCTTTGGCAGGCCATCTCCGAAAACGGGCTGCTTTTTTGGCAGGCCACTTCATCAGAATTTGACAGATCCGGTGACAGGTTGTCTCCCAGGTCTTTTTTCTTGGCGCATAACAAAATCCCAAAAATGACAGCTGCGGCCTGCAGTTAAGCCTCGTACAGCTTGCAACATAACCACTCGCGTCTTGAACGCAGATGCTCCTGTACTGGTCGACTGGCGAACTGGAATGGCAGAAAAGAAGGACCGACATTGGCACGCCTCTCAATTGGCTGAGGATACAGTTTTGTGCATAATTTTATTCCGTTGCCATCTCGGAGATGGCGTATATTAGTCCCAAGCCCACTTCCTTTTTCCCCGAGCAATTTTTTTTTGCACCTAGGGTGATTGGCTGGAACTTTTGGTGTCTGATAAAACATGGTGTCTTTAACCAAACTTTTTGTTGCCGCCAGTTTGACAGCTGCCACCGTTCATGCTGGTGATGGATTTATGATTTACCACAAAAACCAACTTACTGTTGATGCTTGCGAAACCATTCTAGGAAAGACTGCTACACTCTTTGGCAAGACTGATAAGGCTGGATACTGCAATGTCAAAAATCAGCCCGCTTTGGGCTCGATGGCTCATTGCTTAATGCAGATGCCAAACCCAAAGGCCGTTGGTGTCTTTTTGTCCGGATGCTCCAAGTACAAGTTGACTGAGGAGGAATTGACGGATGCTTACGTCAACGCAACTAACTACTTGGTTACTAACACCTCTGCTGTGAAGGGCTTCAACAAAAAGAAGTTGTTCAGCTTGCCTGTGAAGATTTCTCAGAAGAAGATCGATGGCGCTTACCACTCTGTGTTGCACCGTTACTACAACTACAACCGCGCTCACTACTACGGTTGGATTCTTCTTGCCTATTGGGGTGTTGTTGTCGTCATTGCAGGTCTCTGCAGACTTGCCAAGTTTGCTTTCCCTGGCTTTGTTCACTCATTGAACGGTAAAGTTTCCAACACGTTTAGAAGATACGTCACGTTGCCTGGATTGTTCAACGGTAAAGTCAGCAGCCATGGCAGGCTCTTCAAGGTTCTTCAGTTTGTTATTCCTAGCAGATTAGAAACTATCTTGATCTTTGTCTGGTTCGTTTTGTGCTTGGCGTTCAATGTGGCCAACTTCCAACACGACACTCCCAACCCCATCTGGCCCAAGAAGGCTACTGAGATGGGCAGAAAGGTTGCCGACAGAACTGGTGTGATTGCCATCTACATGGTGCCACAATTGGTGTTGTTTGCTGGTAGGAACAACTTCATGGAGTACATTTCCGGTTGGTCTTACTCGAGATTCAACCTCATTCACCAGTGGTACGCCAGAATTCTCTTCTGTTTGATCATTGCTCACGCTGTTGGCATGACACTTAACGGTGTCGGTGTTGGCAAATACGTCTCCCGTAACCACCAGATGTACATGAAGTTGGGTTACGTTGCAACCATTGCCGGTGCTCTCATGATGGCCCACTCGCTTACATTCATTCGTCAAAAGAACTACGAGTTCTTCGTGCTTTCCCACAACATCTTGGCCATTTTGTTCATTGCCGGTACTTGGATCCACATTGCCGACCATGGTTTCCAGCAGTGGATGTACGCTGCCACGGCTATTTGGGCGTTTGACAAGTTTGCCAGACTCTGCAGACTTGCGTGGTTTGGTATCAAGACGGCAGAGGTGCAATTGTTCGACGATGAAAACTTGAAGGTCAAGATTCCTCGCAACAAGTACTGGAAGCCATTCCCCATGGCTCACTGCTTCATCCACTTTTTCCGTTTCAACTGCTTCTGGCAATCACACCCCTTCACGGTGCTTGACTCTGTCGTTGAAGACCAGGTGATCACTTTCTACATCAAGGTCAAGGGCGGCATGCTGAGCAGCTTGTGCCAGTACTTGAGCCAGCAGCCGGAGCGTAAGGCCAGAATCAAGTGTTCTGTGGAAGGTCCATATGGCCACAAGGCGCCTTTGCAGCACTACAAGGACGTTGTTTTCCTTGCCGGAGGCCGTGGTATTCCCGGCTTGTTCTCTGGAGCCTGGGACCTCACCAAGAGACAGGGCAACCAGAATATCAAGTTGTACTGGGTGATCCGTCACTGGGCGCTGGTGGAGTGGTTTTACGAGGAGTTGCAGCGTTTGGAGGGCACTACCGTGCAACCCGTTGTCTACGTGACCCGTCCTGAGGAGAACCTCGGCTCAGCATTCATTCAGTCGTTTGAAGACGAAGACAGCGACGAGAAGAAGAGCGAGGAAAATGTGGACGTTGCGGCCGCGCTTCGCAGCCGGTTCCCTTTTGTGGAGTTCAGAGAGAAACGCCCCGATATGGGGAGCCTCATCAAGAACGACATTGCCGAGGCGAGCGGATCCGTGGCTTTCGTTGCCTGTGGCCACTGTGAGCTTGTGGACTACCTGAGAAAGGTGATTGCTGAGAATTTGCCTGAAGGTAAAAGGGTGGATTTCTACGACCAGATGCAGACGTGGTAAGCGTATCGCGGCAGCTGTCATTCTGGAGAAGCCATTGTGCTGGGTTCTGGGCGCTGGGGGATCCAGGGCGGACTGGCGAGGCGCGCTGTCAATAAACAAAGTGCATAGAAGAGTGGTGAAGAGGCCATGGAGGGCACCCCAATTCGGCACGCCCGCACCGCTTTTTCCAAAACTATTTAAATAATCATAAATAACCAGGGCGCTTTTGGCGCCATTTTTGAAATTCAGAATCTTCTTGACTCCCTAGTGCTATTTTCTATTGGTGTTGTCACGCAGGGCGCTTTTCAGCCCAATTCGTGCACGCAGCGCGACACGGTAGGTGATCGGATCAAGGAAAAAATACCCACCGATTCAGACCACTAACTCATCTTACCGGCTACGTGCCTTTCGTTCGCTTTCCTACAAGAAATACAAAAAAACTCTATACCATGGTCTCTCCGACCGTTACCTTAGAGAAAAGGGCTTCCTCGAGTCTGAGCTCCCTGGCCTCTAGCGATCCATGCAAACACTCCAAGAGTGCTGCGTGTGAAAAGCCCGTTTCCACCACTAACCTTGAAATTGGCTTGGGTATAGGCATCCCTGTGGCCGTGGTGTTTATCGCCTTGGGCCTTTTGATGTGGTGGCGCTACCGCAAAAACAAGAAAGAGTCGATGGAACATGATCCCGACTTCGACGAGAATGGAGACGCTACGGCTCTCCCTGACTTCCCTCATTACGTCAGAGACGATCCTTTTGATAACCGCTATTCTGTTCGCCCACATTCCAGACACATGGACATGATGTCCCATGCCAGATCCGCCGAGGTCGGCTCCGTTTCCACCAGAAACAATGGCGACGATATGCCAGTGGACGGCTTCGTTTTGCCCTACCACCACAACACCCTGTCCAAAGCGTCTTTGGAGGAATTTGCTCGCCAGCTGGTCGACCACCGCTTGTCCACGCTCCGTGGTTCTCTGCTGCGCTACAAATCCGGTACTCCGGGCGAAAGCAACAGCACTCTGCCCCAGAAACTGAGTTTGCGCTACGAGCAGCAGGAGTCTGTGGCGGAGAAACACGCTCCGGTGGGCAAGCTCTCCAAGGACGACTACAAAACCCTTGCCAACCACTCTGTCGCTTCTCTCAGCGCCAACGAGTATCTCAACACCAAAGAGGAGATAAGCGACGACACCAACGACACGTCCAAGCTGAGCGACCACGACTTCACCGTAGAATACGAAAACGAGGACACTTTGCCCATCAACCAGCTGTTGTCAGCCAATGCATCGCCTCGCAAGACAAAGGACCATGAGGCTTCCTCGGACGATTTTGCCGATGCCAGCGACTCTAGAGGCCCATTCCTCGAGAAAAACCACGACGAGCCCGTCGATACTACCAATGTTATTGTGGACGAGCTGCCAGAGCCCGAGATGGAAGAAAAAGAGATCGAGGAACATCCAGAGCAGCATGAAGAGGAGCAGCCTCGCCAGATTACGCCTGCTATTTTGGTGAGGTCGCCTTTCGAAGAGCAAAATGAAACTTTTGAAAGCGAGGGACCCACTCACAATACTCTGTACAGCGTGTCCCGCGATGAGACCACGGAACATCGCTCGCTTGATCCTTCGCCAAATACCTCCTTGGACCCCAAACATCACGAAAGACAAGAGCCAAGATTGTCCGCATTTGATTTATTAAAAAACGTCAGTGACGACGAGGGCGAAGGGGATAGAGAGGAGTTGGACCCACAGCAGGCTGAGGAGTTGGCGAGAATGAAGTCTGTTTACAAAGTGTACTTTGACCGCTCCAACTCTACGAGGACCAACGCTTCGACGGGCGGGGATGGAACATTCCAGGCTGACGCTAACCAGCCATTGCCAAAGATCGACATTGATCACTTGCAGATAAACGACCAGTTGAAGGGCGATACCAAGTACGACAAGCGTAAAACAACGACATCCTCGATCTACGATGAAGCCCCCATTTTTGCCGAAGACGCTGCCCAACCCCAGGCATACCCGCAATACAACATGCCTCATCAGCAGTATCTGCAACACCCATATGCTCAGCTTCCTCCTCAGCAGTACATGGCGCCTCCTCCTCCTCCCGAGGAACTTCCCCCATTGAAGTCGTTGCCTAACGCATCGGAAATCCGCCGTTCTACTATTGAAACTTTCACCGACTACCAGCCTAAGGGCAAAGGTAGACTCCATGCGATTGGAGAAGGCAGTCAAGGCTCTTCACCATACTTAGCCCAAAGCAACTCCTTCAGCACGTTGAAGTCACCAACGAGTGAAATGCCTCCAAGCAACCGCGAGGAAAGCGGAAGCACGCCTACGCCTCATCATTTGTTAAGAACATCAGTCTCTATCATGAACCCAGTCGACGAATTCAGATCGCAGAGATTCAGACCAGCAGGATCGTTGCCCAGACAGCCAACGCAGCCTAGCCACATGAACGAGTACTCGCAGTCGAATGAGGACTTGATCCCCGGCAACCGTAAGAGTGCCGTGAGAAGGATGATGAACACAAACTTCTAAACCTAAATGCATTGATTAGTTAATATACATAGATGGACTATGGTATAGTCATCACAAAGAAATAAACCGCCTCCGCCCTAGGCCAAGTCGTAGTCGTCAATCTTGTTCTTATACTTGAGCAAGTTCTTTTTGATCTTGGAGCTGTCGACCCAGGTAAGATAGTCCTCCAAGTTTCTTGTTACCAAGTACGCTGGATCGGTGATCACATTGGGGCCAACTCTGACATGTCCTTGCTCGACGAACAAATTGGCATCCTTCATGTTCTGGGCCATTCGAAGGCGACACATCACCACTCCAATACGTCTTCTGCAGAAGGCACTGACAGTCACCTTGTTTTCTAGATCTGAGATCTTCGATTTCGTGGCCAAAATACCCATATTGTACAACTTTTCAAGTAGAAGCTGTTCATGCTTGATTCTATAAGGGTCCGTGGGTTGTAGCAACGAGAGTTTGTGAGCTATCTTTCTGATTTCACCACAGATCTTATTATATTTGTGGTAGTCCTCTCTGTTGGTGATGTTGTACTGGGCCATGACGGTGGTGTCTCTGTGACCCTGGTCCAGTTTCCAGTTGAGGAAATCGACCTTTTTGAGCAACTTTTGCTCATGATGCTTGAGTTTTCTGACCATTGCAGGTTAAAGATGAGTACCACTCGATGAGCATTGACTTTTTTGAGAACCAGTACTTCGCTGTATGCAGGTCATATCGATTGGGATTCTAAACTGACGTTAATTTGGCATTCGAAAGGGTGATTAGGGCTGTAAGAAGACTTGGACGTAAAAATATTTGAAACATTTTTGAGTGAGTTGTCAGTAGATGTAGTTTAGGACGGTGAACGAGCCTTGAGGCAGAAAACGCTCCATGCTAGCATTGTGGTTGCAAACATCAACAGCGCATCAAATGACCACAGGTTTCTTAACGTTAGAGAATCTCTCAAGTCTTTTGAACTGCCGCTTATTTGAAACATTTTCTGCCTGGGTGTTCCTGGTCGCAGTTCAGTACTAACATGAGAAAAACACATTGTATCCATTCAGGACCGTTTCGGACCGTAAACAAAAAACAGACACCACAGCTCCCCAATAAAACCCTCAATAGCCCCCACACATTCACCAACAACCAAAATCACCAAAGTAATACATCCTTGAAACTTGTGGTGTACGGGTGTAAACGCTACACCATCAAAATTTTCAGATTCTCACTCTAAATTGTACAAGATGTTGAACAGGTGGAACATGTTGGCCAGGGGCATAAGGCTGTTCTCCACCAGCAGGCCGCAATTCTCGTTCGTGGGAGTCTCCCCCGTCCGCTTGGTAGAGGGCGTGGAGGTTTCGACCGAAAAGATTCCTCCAGAATTCTGCAAATCGTTTACCAAGGGTAAACAGAGATTCATGCTAGATCAGAACATCATCGTGAAAGGACCAAAGGGTGTTTTGAGAACGCTTGTGCCCAGTTTCGTGAAGGTGAAGCAAGACGGCGAGTTGATCACAGTCCTGGTAGAGGACCCATCCGACAAAGTTCAGAGATCCATGTGGGGCACCTCCAGAGCTATTGTACACAATAACGTTATCGGGACATCCGAGGGCCATTTAGCCATTGTCAAGTTCGTTGGTGTTGGTTATAGAGCACTTTTGGAAGAAGAAAACGGCTCCCAGGTGGTGGGGTTGAAAGTCGGATACCCATACACACCCAAATACAAGGTGCCGAGCGATTTAAAGGCATCCTTGCCATCACCGGCACGTCTTCTAATTGAGGGCATTGACAAGCAACAGGTTAAGTTGTTTGCAGCCCGAATCAGAGAGTTTAAGAAACCCGAACCGTACAAGGGTAAGGGTCTTTACCTTGACGACGAGACGATCAAACTCAAGCAAAAGAAGATCAAGTAGTTGGTCTTTCCCCTGTAAATACTATAGCATTCATTGGAAAACCTTGTAGACAATTCATTGAAGAGTGGGTCTGGGTATGGAGGGTCGTGCGAGAACCTCACAAGTACTGAAAATTTTGGTGAGACTTGAGTCTGTTACTGGAGACAAAGTCAGAAGGCCCCATACAAAACAAGAAAATGGCCGGTTTTTTATGGAACCTTGCCACAAAGAGGGTTTCTGGTGGTCTCAGACCCGTGGTGGCCACTAGAAATGCAGCCCAACTAACGTCTATCCACTCGGTTCCTCATGTGAGAACAACACCAGCAAGAATCAACCACTCTCTAGAAGCTGCCAATGAGAGAAAAGCGCTTTTAGCTAGACCAGGCTTGCTAGGAATCAAAAGAGGTATGATTTCATGGTTCACAAAGACAGGCTTGCAGCATGCTGCCACTGTTATTGAGATCGACTCATGTGAGGTGATAGCCAACAAAACCCTCAGCAAAGACGGGTACCTGTCAGTTCTTGTGGGCCAGAAGGATAAAATCAAGAATGTTACGAGACACGAGATCAAAATCTGTAACGAGGCCGGCGTGACCACCAAAGCCAACTATGGTGAGTTCAGAGTGAGAACCGATGAGGGTCTCATCGAGCCAGGAGTGGAGCTTACCGCCGACTACTTCGCGGTTGGCCAGCTTGTGGATGTCAAAAGTACCACCAAGGGTAAGGGTTTTGCCGGTGTGATGAAGAGACACGGCTTCAAGGGTCTTTCGGCCACTCACGGTGTTTCTTTGGCACACAGATCTGCTGGTTCCATGGGTCCTACCCAGGATCCCGGTCGTGTTTTGCCCGGCAAGAAAATGGCGGGTCGTATGGGTGGCAAGAGCTGCGTGTCCCAGAACTTAGAAGTTTTGCATGCCGACGGCGACAACGGAATCTTGGTGGTCAAGGGCCAAGTACCCGGAGCCAATGGCAGCTATGTAAAGATCGCCGACTCCAAGAAGTTGTACGGCGAGTCATTGCTCCGCTTGAAGCAGAAGGAGAGCACATAGGGGTTTGTAAATAGCATTGGTCAGGAAATCAGAAATTGGGTGTAGAGGTATCTTCTGATGAGGTCTCTGACCTCAGAGAACACGCCAGAAGAGAAGCCAATCAAAACTTGAGTTGGCTTGATGAAAGTTCCAAAAAATAAAAGTACGCCATTAGCAAAGACAGTTCCCGGATGGTTCTGGTAAAAGGCAAGAACCATGTACGATTTTGAAACTGATCTTCTGGCGACAGCGTTTTTAAGATGGAGGTGCGGTTGCTTATATAGTGAAGGAGCGCGGCCGGGTAACACAATGTATATCACGTGACCCCAAACGCACACACTACTTTTGCAGCCAGTGTCCGTCTATATGCTATGTACTGGATTATTTCGTTCTGGTCAAGACAGAGTTCGTCAAGAACTCCAAGGCGCTTCTGGCGTCCGACTCAGGCAAATACCTGAGATTGGTAAGCGCCCGTGTGCAGTAGTCCTGGGCCATGGCTCTTGTTTTCTCCAACCCTCCGTACTTGTCCACGGCTCTACGAGCAATCTCCACATCGCCAGGCTCACCAAACTTCCTAGCAATAAGATCTCCGAGTTTTGGCTCTTCTCTCCATGCAAAAAGAATCGGAGCCGTAGCCAAACCCAATTTCAAATCGGCCTGGCTGGGCTTACCAATGGCACTATTGCTCGAGGTGTAGTCCAACATGTCGTCCACCACCTGGAAACACAAGCCCAAGTTGCGGCCGTATTCGTAGCAGTGGTCTATAATGTCGTCCTGCGCACCGCTCAATACGGCAGCAGCTCTCGACAGCTTTGACATCAACGAGGCGGTTTTGAGGTAGGTCTTGTGTAAGTAGTACTCAAAGGCAGCGTCCACGTTGACTTTGTGGTTGACTTCTTGTGGTTTAGGAACACGGTAGTTGTGCTGCTCCACGGGGACTTTGCCTGTGGGTTTAGGAACCTCCTTGACATCCCCGTCGTTGTTGATAGAGTCGTCGTTACTGATGACGGTGTTTTTCAACTGCATAAACTCACCCTCTACCAAATTGGCAATGGTCGTAGACAACAACTCAATCACCTCGGGGTTACGCAAGCGAGCAATGGCCACAGACGCACGGCCCAAAAGGAAGTCTCCAGCCAAAACAGCCATTTTGTTCGTGAACGCAATGTTACCGCTAGGACGGCCTCTGCGGGCATCTGAGAGGTCAATAACGTCATCATGAAGCAACGAGGCCGTGTGTATCATCTCCACAATCTCCGCCAAACGTCTCTGTTTGGGCAAAATGCCATTGGCAGCATCCATCTGCGGAAGCACGTCCATTGGCTTCAGCAAGGGGTCCAAAATGACCTTGGGATTGATGCCATGCAAAACCTCCAACGGCGAAATCAGCTGGTTAACGGAATTGCCAGCCACAACGGTGCCTTGCGGAGTTCCTGGGTATACTGGTTGGTCTGTGACATCCTGGGAGTCGATCCTGATCCGATTGCGTTCTTCGGCCGGAATATTCAGCAAGGCTTTGGAAAGCAAAAGCACCACAAGCGGACGCACGTTTTTGCCCTCGGCCTCGAAGTAGTAGCTGCTGACTCTGTTTAAAGTCGAGTGACCGGAGCCGATTAAACTGGCTATCAGCTTCGCCAACGACGACATTTCATGGCTCACTATGGAAAAGGGGTCGTTGAAATTTTTTTCTTTGCTTGGTTGGACGAGTTTCTCGGCGGCTTCCACCGCTGTGTTGAAGGCATTTGTGGATGAGTTGTTTCGTATAGACAATAGCTGGAGCCGGCGCAAATGCACGGTGCTGGATCTGAGAAGCAGGCTCTTGAGCAATGACGTCATTAGCTGTCTATTGTGAGGAGGTCCTTGTTGAAAGAGTGATTTGGCCCAGTGCTACTGTTGCTTGAATTGTAGATGCTGCAAAATCATGGGCAGGTTATAATTCCAACGTTGCTGGTGTACGGGTGTTTACCTCTGGTGCTGCAAAACAGCTCTATGCGGACATAGCAGTGTTAGTACAACCGCGATGATGTAATGGGCACAACACTACGGCGCTCTGGCGAAAATAAATTTACGTCAATAACTATATCATTGTGCGTCGGCCGCACCAAATCCGCGGATAAACTCGTAGTTAACGAAGCCACTGGCTGTCAACGTTCGAAAGCTTATGTAAAGGCCGTATACCTGGACCGCCTGAAGATCTATAAATCAAAGCGGATGAGAGAACTCGGGAGCCTGACTCATGTGTAGAGCTCCTTCTGGGACTCGTTCAAATTCTTGAGGAAAACATGGGGTGGAATCAACGCACCGAGACTTCTCTGAGCCTGCAAGTTCAAGAATGTAAGTCCGAAAACGTAACTGGCATTAACCCAGCCGAAACCTTCGGTAGCCACACCCTTGAAGTCGGCGCCCTGGTTTCCGTATTCGGCGTTGACACGATGGGGAACTGCTCCTTCAAGCACATTGTACTTCTCCACCACCACACCGTTGTAGTCCACAAACGCTCTAGTCATCATGTAGAGCCACCGGTAGGCAAGACGGCGAGCAGCACCGTTGTAATTGTAATTGCTCAAGCCCATCCAGGCCAACATCTGCTGAGGTGCCCAGCCGAATGGGTAGTCCCATTGTCTTGAAGGTCTGTTGATGTTCACCTCTCCACGGGAACGCAACGTACCAGAAACAAGGCCTCCGTCTTCCTCGAACTTGTGGAGAGAGTTACGCACAAGCTTGTCGGCCTGGTCCTCGGTAGCAGCTCCGGAGTATAATGGCCAGAAACAGGTGGCCAGCTCGTACTTGCTCTGCTGCTGCTCTTTGATGTGGTAGTCGTAGAACATCGAGTCGTCCTCGTTCCAAAGGTACTTGGTCATTCTCTGCTGGCGTAAGGCTGCTTTCTCCCGCCACCGTGCCGCAGTATTGGTCTTGTTCGTGCGTGGGTCGACCAACTCACCGTCAAAATGAGTTTCTATAATTTGTGCAATGTCGACCTCGTACTTGTAAATCAACGAGTTCAAATCCACCGTCGCCAAGTACGCAGCCTTGCCCTCCAAACGGTATGAAGTGTCGTGACCGGACTCACGAACAGCTCGGTCGTGCAAGAAGTACTCATCTAAATCAGGCTCCTCGATCTGCTTGCCATTGTACATGTCGATGAACTCCTCCTGCGAAACCTTGTACTTCTTCACGTATGGCGCAAGAATGGCATTGAAATGAGAAGCTTCTGTTTCTGGAGGGATTCCCTCTCCCTCGGGGTGGTAGCAAGAAAGTCCAGTGCGTTCGTCAAGACGAGGCTTACAGCACCAAACTGTTTCGTACTCCTTGATAGCCGCGATAGTTGATCTCTTCAAGAAATCTAAAGCATCATCAGTGCAGTCGGGGTTGAGCTCCAACGTTTTGTCGAACACTCTGATTGCCATGTCTGTCAAGAACGGAGGTTGGGAGCGACCCAAGTAGTAGGACCGGTTGGCGTTCAAGATCTTATTGTAGTATTTGATCTCGTAGATGAAGTTCTCGGTCATTCCACGGGACAATTGTAGATTGGTCTGGTTCTCGACCGTGGCGTCTAGAAGAAGACCCACCACAATCATATACGAGTCCCAGCCATAAAGCTCGTTGAAACGGCCTCCGGGAACCACGTATGGCTCGTTGTGAAGCTGGCCATCCTTGCCTGGTTTAGCCTCTAACGCCAAAAGACCCGGCTTCTTGTTGATCGATTTGATGTAGGTTGCGTCTATCTTCTCCGGAAGGTATTGCACGTCTAAGGTGATCTCTGGGTGTTCCTCCTTGATGGAGCTAAAGTACTTGTACTGGTCGGGTCTGCCATGAGGCACATACAACCTGACAGACTCGGCGTTCCGCACAAGCTCGCCCTTCTCGTTGGTGTACTCTTCGACGATCTTGGTGTCTCTGGCCATATCTACGATGTTTTCCCTCGTGGCTTTCCTGGTGAGAGCCCTCCAGAATTGGGTCAGAATAAGCCGTTTCATTCTCCGCACGGGGTTTTCACAGAGACGCTGTTCATCCAAAATGAGCTGGTTCCGGCCGAACCGCTTGGCGATAGTGAGCTCCTGGAGCAAGTTGGAAAGCTGGTAGGTTCCACGCACGGCGAACTGATTGTAGCCGTTGGAATTGGCGGTGCCAAGATTCAAAACCTTGGGGCCCAGGTCCTCGATCGTGATCTGGAAGTTGTGGTCGGTGTCCTCGTTCTGCAAGAGTTCCTTGAGCGTGAGGTCAATGTCGTTGATGTAGAACTTCTTGGGCGCCAAAATGGACGAGTCAAGCGACGCACGTCGTTGGTGAAGCGGCATCCGTGGCTGTGTTTCCACCGGTTTGGTGGTTCCACCCAAAGAGTCCGTGCTGGTCGTATCGTTGTAAATCGGCACAATCAGGCCCCGTCTGAGAGCGTCCACCAGAGTGGGCGGAGGCGTCGGAGACAGCTCCAGAGACGTCTGGTCGTCGGAGCCGGCATCCGTGGATGTTTGGGAGGCGGTGGCCAGAGCCAACGTGTTCAAACGGCTTGTTTTGGTTTCAAACACTGAAAAGGTCCTCACACGGCCAAGGCGGGAGTTTTTGGGTGCAAAGGCCGGGTTGGTGGAGCTTCCGTAGTAGTTTTCGGGAACGTCGAACGGGTCCTCGTCGCTCAGCTGGGACGACCTTCTGAAGGGGTTGTTCATGGTGGTTTTGCTGGGATGAGATCTCGTATCAGTATTATATGGGGTAGAGTGCGAAGCGTGCATCAGAGTGTCAGCCTCAAAAACGAAGAACAGGAGACGGCGTTTGGAGAAGAGAAGCGAAGAGGCAGGAACGGTGCTACGATTTTAAGAAAGAAGAGTATGAATGTGGATTTGGCTGGAAGTCAGAAAATGCTCATCTTTATCTGAACGTGATCTTTGGTGTTTCACCATTACCACCAAATTATAGGTTTACCACTGAATGTTGCGGCTCTCGCAATGTCTCAAAGACTACCAGGCAATACGAACGCCGCAGGGTTCAGGCGGGGCTGGCGGCGGGCTGAATTTCTTGTTTTTCTGAACTTTTTTGAATCTGTCTATGGGTGGAAGTGTAGGTTTACTGGTATATGACGTAGGAGGCGTGAGCCAGGAAGTTTCTTTTACCAGGCTCTCTACGCACAATCTCTGCATTTGACTAACGCCTTTGACTTTCACAGATTTGGCATTCAGTCATTTAGGATTTACGAATTTCGGGCAGATTGGTCAATTTTTGCTACCGCTCTTTATTCTCCACAGGTTGGGGCGGGTTTTTCTGGCCTTGGCGAAGCGGAGTCGGTGGTGAGTTTTTCCGGTGACGCAGCGGAGATTCTTGAGAATGCCTTGTAGTCTCAGGCACATTGGCGGTGAAGAAGAAGTGTATAAATGAGATTTATTGACCAGTGACTGCCTCCTGGTTTCTTTTGATTGAAGCAAAAAGAAAAAGGAAAAAAAAAAGTCGAGAAATGTCATATCCGTTTAAGGTAGTATGTCACAAGGAAGACGCATTGTTGGGTATTCGGAGTGTCTCTTTGCGTAGCTCATGCAAACAACGAAGATTTTGAACTATTGGCTGTAGATGAACTTCACTTTAAAAGAAGTGACCTCCTCCTTGTTAATTGCGGTCCCACGCTCTGGATAGCTGGAACAACCCTGTGGGCGGAAGCCGTCTAGTGAAGCTTAAGAAGGTGTTAGGATCTTCAATACTTGAGAAAAAGAAAAGTCGGAAACGGGACCGTGTTGTGTTCTCTATTATAGACAGTAGGTTCCTCTTTAAAGAAGTTGATAATGAAAATGAGACATGCACCCTGGGATAGAGGACTCTCTTGATGTGTCAAGCTTACAGGGACTCTATAATTAAAGTTTGATCCCACTTATATCGCATCGCTAATGGTCCATACATTGAAACACGACTTCCAAATCTTTTTTTTTGATTCGTTGAACTTACTTATGTTTCCCGCCGACAAAGACTTCAAAAGCTTCCAGTTAACAAGTCTTTAGATTCTCTAAGTTACGCCCACGGTGTCTAGGAAGTTGTTAGTCCGAACTTTGTGAAGATGTCCTGGTGGTGCCAAAGACTACAAGACCACCACCAGACCGAGTCAAGCTGGAGTTTCAGTCATCGAAATGCATCCATTGAATCACTTACTTCCATGAATCATCGGCTGATACTCTAATCTTACATGTCTATCAGGTCGCAGTAGGATTCTTCTTCCCCATCGAAACACGAGAACTTTTGAAAAGCAGGAAGTAATATCACACAAGAAATGTTTCTTTGGGCATGCTCATTTCAAAACAAGAGTCAACGCTCCTGTTGAGTCTCCTTGTACAACCCAGCTTATAGCATTGTTTTACATAGAATCAACTCTCAACTGTTTTTGCTTCTCTCTATGTTGCATTGCTTGCCGGCAGCGACCTAGCACAGACAATACCTCGAGCTGAGTCCAAACAACTTTCCTATTCATAAGCGTCTGGAACTGTACTTCCAACTTGGAACTGCCCGGTGTTAACGCCGATCGGCGATTGTCGCCTACTTGACACATCCGGCGATAAGTTTCGCAGCCAATGCACTCAGTAAAATGGGTTACAGGAAATAAAGCGTCAGGGACGTTGATGAACCATTTCAGAACCAAATGTTCTTCTCCAGGAAAAACATCGAGTCTCAAAGTACTTTAATCGGAGAATGCCTGGGGAAATCTCGGCTCATACCTCTCTTGACCTCCACTAGAGATATGTTCTGGGGATGAAGTAAGGCATTGATATTCCTAAGCGGCGTTCAACCCAATTCGCTAACGCTAACGATAGTCTGTTGAGGATATGTCGACCAGTGCTTATGTGCCAATTGGGAAAGATGGTGGAATATTTTTGACCACTCCGGTTAGCATGTCGAGCTGAAAAGTCCACAAAGGCAGATCCCTCAATTTAAAAGTCCATTATGTAGTCTGCCATTGAATCCAGGCTTCCAGATTCAGTGTTCAAAAAGTTCCAGAAAGGGAGATTAGAGTCAATGATTCAAAGACTGGACCATTCAGCACGACTCAATTTCGCAGGGCTTTTAAAACTTGAAGATTTTTGAGCTGAAGTCAAGCTTCAAAGCGTAATTGAACTTTAGTTTCTGAATCGTCCTGTTCATGATCTGTCAAATAGACTAAGTAGAGTAATACTAGTTGCCTTGTTGAAACGACGGATGACTACATGTCACTCTTCTGAGTTACAATGCCAAATACCCCATCCACCTCATCAAATTTCAGTGGGCGAACCAAAAGTCCAACTTTGCCATTCCGTGATGAGGCTCTCTGCTATCAAATGGACATATACTAAATAACCGACTCATGGTTCCAATTGAGGAAAGAGAGGAGCCTTTGGAGCACAGATTCAAAGGTAGGTCCAAAAGTCAGAGTACATGCTCGCCTGTCATGTATCAACAGATAAATCGGTTCTAAACCCGATCTGTTCTTCACCAGCCCCATCGCAGGGCTAATACAAAGAACACTAAACCCCGAGACCAATTGCAATTCATCAATTACATCCTCAAATTCAAACTCAATTATTCTTCCACAAAAAAACCCAAACTACAAACCCTCACATCTGTGAACCACAACCACAACCCGGGGTAACCTTCGCAGCCACTGTAGCCTGGGGTATTTAGCAATAGTCTTTTACCCCACGCGAACGGCTCCTCAGCCAATCAGAGCCAGGGAATTGCCCCCAATTGGCGCCTCAAGAAAGCGAGATCTTTGACTGTCCATCTTTTTTCTTAAAGCAAAAAACCAGCAACCTCAGTCTCCAGAGCTGTACTACCCCGGCAGAAGTCGGAATAATGGTTTTCCTCGGTCCGGCCGCCCGGAGCCTCCCATGTGCACCGGGCGCGGGTTCCCCAGTTTTCACTCCTATATAAGGCACGTTAACCCCAGGGTTTTTTTTTGCCCCAACAATCTGAAGCATTTTTAGAATTGAATCATGGTTAAAGTCACAGTTTGCGGTGCTGCCGGCGGTATCGGCCAGCCTTTGTCGCTTCTTTTGAAGCTCAACCCCCAGGTGACTGAATTGTCCCTTTTTGACGTTGTCAATGTCCCTGGTGTGGGTGCTGACTTGTCTCACATCAACACCGACGCTTCCACCAAGTCCTTTTTGCCTTCTTCCAAGGAGGACAAGACCGCACTTGCAGAGTCGCTCAAGGGCTCGGATCTCGTCATCATCCCCGCCGGTGTCCCCAGAAAACCCGGTATGACCAGAGACGACTTGTTCAACATCAACGCCTCCATTGTCAAGGGCTTGGCCGAGGGAATCGCCGAAAACGCTCCTAAGGCGTTCGTCTTGATCATCTCCAACCCTGTCAACTCCACCGTGCCTATTGTTGCCGAGACCTTGAAGGCCAAGGGCGTGTTTGACCCAGCTCGCTTGTTCGGTGTCACCACCTTGGACATTGTCCGTGCCAACACCTTCATTTCCCAGCTCTACCCCTCCGAGACCAAGCCTACGGATTTCGAGATCAGAGTTGTCGGTGGCCACTCGGGCGAGACCATTGTGCCCTTGTACTCGCAGGGTGCTAAGGCTCACTTTGACAAGTTGTCTGCTGAGCAGAAGAAGGAATTGATCCACCGTGTGCAGTTTGGCGGTGACGAGGTCGTCAAGGCTAAGGATGGCGCTGGCTCTGCCACCTTGTCGATGGCTTTTGCTGGTTACCGTTTGGCCGAGTCTCTCTTGAAGGCTGCTGCTGGTGAGGATGTGACTGAGTGCACTTTCCTTTACTTGGACTCTTCCCTCAAGGGTGCTGCCGAGGCCAAGAAGTTGGTTAACAACTTGGACTTTTTCTCGCTTCCCGTCAAGTTGGGCAAGAACGGTATTGACTCTGTTCAGTACGACGTCTTGGAGAAGGCCAGCGACGACGAGAAGAAGTTGTTGGAGGTTGCCATTGACCAGTTGTCCAAGAACATTGAGAAGGGTGTCGCTTTTGCTACCAAGTAGTTAGCTTCAAAATCTATATAAATTACATTTGCGCCCAATTTTTTTTTTGTGTAACCACCCAAGGCGTCCGTAGTGGTTGTGGTGGTGTTGATACCACCTGCACACGGCCGGAGGGCTATCGGTGTCTCCTTCTCTGTCTTGTGCCACGCACGACTTCTCAAATCGTTTTCTATCTTGTTTCCATATCCGAAGACCACGCTGTAGGAGTTAATCCCCAATCCTTGACACCATTGCGCCATAAGAAGTATGTTTAATTAATTTATCAATGTGCATGGTTCCCAGAGGCATTGTGCTGATCTTGGAATTTTGGTGTAGCCTTTGCCATTGAATCTGCCATGTTTGGTGCTCACTGAGCCTTCTATTCGTATACTAACCATCAGCTTGTGGCTAATACCTGATCATACAAAAAAAGTTCACCACGATGGAGGGGATTCTAGACTTCTCCAAGGAGCTTGACCTTGACTTGTTCGACAAAGTTGTGGAAGCATTCTACAAGTCCGGTCCTGACCAACGGCAGGCACAACTTGTGCTTAACCAGTTCCAGGAGAATCCTGACTCGTGGAAACGTGCTGATGCAATTCTATCGCTGTCCAAAAACGCCCAGTCCAAATACATCGCTTTGTCGTGCTTGAACAAGTTGATCCAGTACAGATGGAAGACTATTCCAGAGACAGAGCGTGTGGGCATCAGGAATTTCATTGTCGACATGATTATCGCCTTGTGTGACGATGAGCTGATTTTCAAGACCGAAAGGGCACTTATCAACAAGATTGACTTGACCTTGGTGTCTGTCTTGAAACAGGAATGGCCTCACAACTGGCCCCAGTTCATTCCTGAGATTGTCATGAGTTCTCGTTCGTCTTTCAATGTCTGCGAGAACAACATGATCATCTTGAAGTTGATGAGCGAGGAGGTCTTTGACTTCTCGCAAGAGTCTATGACTCAGGCGAAGGCGAACAACTTAAAGTTGAGCTTGAAGGCTGAGTTCGAGCAGATTTTTAAATTGTGTTATGAGATTTTAGACAAAACCAACAAGGTTTCTTTGATTGTGGCCACCCTCAATGCGCTCTTGAGATACATCCACTGGATTCCCTTGAATTATATTTTCGAGACAGACCTCTTGAGCTTATTGACCAACAAGTTTTTGGCCCCAGCCGACACCAGAGCCATCACTCTCAAGTGCTTGACTGAAGTCTCTGGCTTGGTCTCACCTGAAAATGAGGACAAGTTCGTCTCGTTCTTCCAAAGTGCGATGGAGAAGGTCGTGACAATTGTGCCCTTGAACTCTGGCACAAGTCTCAAAAAATCTTACCAGGTAGCTAACTCAGACGACCAGTCCTTCTTGCAAGATTTGGCCATGTTTTTGTGCACTTTCTTGCATAGCCACCTTCTGGCACTAGAGCTGGCAGACGGTTTGAACGAACTACTCCTCATCTCTTTAGAGTACCTTATTGAGCTCTCTAGAATTGAAGAGCGTGAATTGTTCAAGACTTGTTTGGACTTCTGGACAGGCTTCGTTCAAGGTTTATTCGAGGAAATTCAAAACTTACCATCGAATGAATTAAGTCCATTGTTGCTGCTTGCTTACGGATCATCCTCGCGTCCATCTTCAAATGGTGCCCCTGACCCTGCCGCCTTGGCTAAGTTCCCATTGAGGCAACACAAGTACGCGAGCATTCTCTCCAAATTGAGATTGGTTGTGATTGAGAACATGGTCAGACCAGAGGAGGTTTTGATTGTTGAAAACGATGAGGGTGAAATTGTTCGAGAATTCGTGAAGGAGAGTGACACTATCCAGTTGTACAAGTCTATGAGAGAAGTTCTTGTGTACTTGACACATTCAGATGTTGTGGATACGCAAAACATAATGGAGGAAAAGCTCGCAAGACAAATAGACGAGAGCGAGTGGTCCTGGCAAAATATCAACACTTTATGTTGGGCCATTGGCTCCATATCTGGAACGATGAATGAGGATATGGAAAAGCGTTTCCTTGTTGGTGTTATAAAGGACTTGTTGTCCTTGACAGACTTAAAGAGAGGTAAAGACAACAAGGCAGTGGTTGCCTCCAATATCATGTACATTGTTGGCCAATACCCCAGATTTTTGAAAGCTCACTGGAAGTTTTTGAAGACAGTTGTCAACAAGTTGTTTGAATTCATGCACGAGTCCCATGAGGGTGTGCAAGACATGGCATGTGATACATTTATCAAAATCACGACGAAGTGTAAGAGACATTTTGTTGTAACGCAACCGGCCGAAAGCGAGCCTTTCATTGTCGAAATCATTCGCAACATTCAATCTATTACTGAGGATTTGCTGCCTCAGCAGGTTCACACATTCTATGAGGCCTGCGGTATAATCGTCAGCGCACAGACGCAAAAAGAGGCTCGTGACAGACTCTTAAGCGAGTTGATGTCCCTTCCCAATGTTGCCTGGAAGGCTATTGTTGAGAGAGCTGCACAGGACTCCACTCTTTTGGTTGACAGTGAAAACGTGAAGATTATCGCAAACATCATCAAGACAAACGTTGCTGTTTGTAAGGCTATGGGACCAGGCTTTTACTCTCAGCTTGGATTGATGTACGTTGACATGTTGTCCTTGTACAAAGCCGTCAGTGAGATGATTTCGAACTTGGTTGCATCTGAGGGTGTCATTGCCACAAAAACACCTAAGGTTAGAGGATTGAGAACCATTAAGAAAGAAATCTTGAAGATGATTGAGACTTACATCAACCAGGCGAACAATCTGGATGAGATCGTTCGTGATCTTTCTCAACCTTTGTTTTCGGCTGTCTTGGGCGACTACAAGAGTAATGTTCCAGATGCTCGTGACGCTGAGGTTTTGAACTGTATGACTGCATTGGTTTCTAAGGTGGGCCACATGATTCCTTCAGGAGTCTTCCTTATACTTCAGAATGTGTTTGAGTGCACACTTGACATGATTAAGAATGACTTTGTCGAGTATCCTGAGCATAGAGTTGAATATTACAAGTTGTTGAAAGAAATCAACTCGAAGTGTTTTGATGCCTTGTTACAGCTCTCTGGCGAGGCTTTCCAATTGTTGATCAATGCATCCCTCTGGGCTTTGAGGCATAATAACAGAGAGGTCGAAGAGAATGGCTTGTCATTGACTATCGAGTTGATTGAAAACGTTGAAAAGCTTGGCAGCACGCCTTTTACTAAGGTCTTCTATGAGAACTTCTATTTCCAGATTCTTTCTGACACATTCTACGTGTTAACGCAACCGGACCACAAATCTGGTTTTAACTACCAGGCACAGCTCCTCGCACAACTTCTCCACCTCGTGGAGGATGGCGTCATTAAAGATCCATTGTATCCACCAGGCCAAGCGGCTGAGGGTACCACCAACTCCCAGTATCTTAAGGAGTACTTGGGCAACTCGTTGTCCACGGCATTTGAGAACTTGCAGAGAGATCAGCTCGTTAACTTTTTGAACGTGTTGACCGGGGTGTACAAGGATCTCGACAAGTTCAAGGGCACATTGAGAGACTTCCTTGTGCAGATCAAGGAGTTTGGTGGTGATGCCACGGACTACCTTTACGCCGAAGACAAGGAGCTTGAAAAGCAAGAGCAGAACAGAATCAAGAGAGAGAAGGATCTCAAGGTTGCCGGATTGATCAAACCCGCCGATATGGAAGACTAATGTCGTATCCCGCCACCTACCAACGCAAGTGACAAAATCTATAAAGAATCTCCACACAATAAGGGAAGCTACATCAGTTAGGGATTCCATATAACCATATAAAAGGAAGAGAATATAGCCGTATAATAGCGCCTATGTAGTATGTCGTGCGCGCGCGACATAGAGAGTGAAGGAAAAAGTTTCCATTGAGACATCCACAAACACCCTAAGGTACACACAATAATGTCTGCCGAAGAAACCAAACCCAAGGCTGAGGAGTCTACTTCCTCCGGTGTTCCCACCTCGAACGTGTTCTCCATGTTCGGTGCCAAAAAGGAGAAGAAAGAAGAGAAGGAGGAAGACAAAGATGAGCTGAAGAAGGAAGACAAGAAAGAAGAAAAAGAGACCAAGGACGACGACGAGGCCGCTGATGAGGAGGAGGCTGATGTCCACTTTGAGCCATTGGTTCACTTGGAAAAGGTCGACGTCAAGACCAACGAGGAGGACGAGGATGTCGTGTACAAGGTGCGTGCTAAGTTGTTCAGATTCCACGGTGAGGCCAAGGAGTGGAAGGAGAGAGGTACGGGAGACGTCAAGTTCTTGAAGCACAAGACGTCCGGTAAGACCAGAATTGTCATGAGAAGAGACAAGACGTTGAAGATCTGTGCCAACCACTTGATCCAGCCAGACTACGAATTGAAGGCCAACATTGGCTCTGACAGATCGTGGGTGTATACCGTCGCTGCAGATGTGTCTGAGGGGGAGCCCGAGGCCCAGACCTTGGCTATTAGATTCGGCAACAAGGAAAACGCCGACAACTTCAAGGAGCAGTTCGACAAGGCCAAGGAGGAGGCCAAGTAAGCGTCCAGTTGGGAAGGTGCGAACAAATGCATAGAATACACGCCATGGTAACCAAATGTAGGGGTAGGTTGTGATACACGAGTTAGTGCTCTTTATATGAACGGGTTGGAGGTGATGATATTACTTTATCACAAGAAGGGTCTGTAAGTGCCCATGTTTTTTCTGCTCTCATAAAAAATGGAATAAGGCTAGCATTCGGCAGATTTGGGTCAGACAGCGATCACTTGCAACCACCCATATGTTTCTCATGTTTAGCGACATACATACCAACAACTGTAACTCATGAGCTACTACTTAGATACCATCGAGGGAGAGTTTTATTAGAGTGATGCTTTTCCTCGTGGTATTATTCTTCGTTCGGGTTAAGACAAGAGTCACTTTACTCGTTATTCACTTTGTGAAGGCTCTTAATGTAGCTGGTTTACGATCAAATTCTCAGTTTGCGGATTGACAAACCTCTCGGCAGTTTAAGTTCGAAGCCAATTGACGCCCTGTGAGGTTTGTACCTCCTGTTTCATCCCTAGGTAAGGGCCTGCTGTCTCAATGATTACTCACTCAGTTTATTCCACTTGTGATCCCTTTTTGCTTGAGGGACAAGAGAAGATTTACAAGCCTTTTACGTTGCTAGACGGCTTTCAAGTTGTCCCGGTGGGTTGAAACCTATGATAATGGCTTGGCTTCTACGCTATTCATTGAACACTCCATTCACCGAAACACAAAACATCTGTTCGTCTCTTTTTTTTTTTTTTTTCTTCTATATATTCCTTTTGCTATTGTCTTCTCCAATTCAAAAAAGAAAAAATAAATCAGCCCCTTACCTTCCCTTACCCTCTCTTCAACCAACTAGATTATACCCTCCAGCATATTCGCGTCTATCTCTAGAACCACCCCAAGACCTGTGATAAATACGTCCAAATCAAAAACACCATAATCACCTTACCCAAAAAAACCTTCCCAAAAAATCGAAAATACGACCAACCCCCGAATCCCCACTACCCCCAAAACCCTTTACCCCTGCTTTTACAAAGCCAATCGTCGCAGTGTTACCTCCACAATACTTTGAGATATTTCGCAGCCTCTGGTCCACGTGGTAGAGCAGACCTCTCGAATAAGTAAACGCCTGCGGCCTTTTCCACCCACTCCAACCAGCCATGAAGTTCGGAAAGTACCTAGCATCTCGCCAGCTTGAGCTCCCGGAATACCTGGGCCACTTCATCGACTACAAGGCGTTGAAGAAGTTGATCAAGCAGTTGGGAGGAGGAATCGACTTGGCTAGCACGGAACCGAACAGCCAGTTCAAGACTCAGCAAAAGCTCAAGGACAACAGAGCCAGCTTCTTCTTCCGGGTCGAGCGTGAGTTGGACAAGGTGAATCTGTTTTACTTGGAGAAGCAGGCTAACATGGCGATCAACTTGGACCTCTTGGTCATGAAGAAAGAGGAACTCTTCACCAAGTCCCTGGATATGGCGCTGGACTCGTCGGCCAGCTCGTCCACGCTCAATCTCAAGAACTCCATCTTGTTTCTCAATTTGTACCAGAACTTCAAAAAGATCCACCAGGACTTGCTTCGTTTGCAGCAGTTCATTGAGTTGAACGAGCAGGGCTTCCTGAAGGTGGTGAAGAAATGGGATAAGCGGTCCAAGTCTCATACGAAGGAGCTCTTCTTGCAAACAGCCGTC
Organism: Candidozyma konsanensis; assembly: GCA_030563505.1. Classification (NCBI taxonomy): domain Eukaryota; kingdom Fungi; phylum Ascomycota; class Pichiomycetes; order Serinales; family Metschnikowiaceae; genus Candidozyma; species Candidozyma konsanensis. Next base: position 41,709 of record JAJMJI010000021.1, on the reverse strand, counting down.
AGTGTGCAACCTGTATTCCACAAGAACGAGATCAACGAGCTTTCGGATCTTGTGATTCAGTCTCTTTTCGACTTGGAGTCCATTATGGACGGCGACTATTCCGTGTTGGAGAATTACAAAGGTTCCATACTGACTCATGCTCCCTCCGACAACTCCGACGCTACTGCCAAACCCGGCTCCATTACAGGCATTGAGCAGCAGGGCCTCAGTCAAGAAAAGCCGTCTTTTGGAACAGCATTCCCCAGTTCCCGTCATAACTCCTTCACAGGCTTCCACACCTCGGAAATCGACGAACTCTACTCCAGTTTTGTCAATGTGGCTACTCTCAAAGACCCGGATGTGCCGGTGTTGAAGCGGTGGATAGAGAAGGTGAGATCTTCACCTAAAGGCCCTCAAAGCGACGCTGCGTCCAAATACAATCTTTCCAAAATTTTCTTACTTGCAATTGGCAACCTCAATATCTCCGACAGTTTTCTCAAGACTTTCCTCGATCTCATTGAGTACGACATCGACTTCGAGTTGAGCTCAGAGGATTTCAACAACAACAGGTCTCTAGTGCACGAGTGTGTTTCTATACAACCGCTGTCAGCCCTGGAGGAGCATCAGCACGTCAGCTTCAACAACGGTGTGAAGGTGGTGACATCTGTGGATAACGTTGACCATTCCAGGGTTTTCATTATTGAATATGTCATCCAAAATCTCTCCCCGGAAGCCTTGAGCAGGCTCTTGGTAAGGAAGGATTTGAACGGTAGGACATGCCTTCACTACGCGGCACAAAACAATTGCCTTGAGCTTTTGACGCTTCTATTACCTCATTTCCCAAAACCACACCTCGACGACCTTGACAACGAGTCCATGTCTGCGTTGCTTCTCGCTATCAAGCACTCGAACTTCGATATCATCAAGAGCTTGGTGCAACACGGCAGCAACAGATATCCGGTCACAAACGAGTCCAAGCTCCAGTATCTCCCCGTCAATTATGCATGTAAGTTTGGTGATTATCAGACAGTGGAGTATTTGTTGCGCTATGCGGACACTAGTCCTGAGCTGATTAACCAGCAGGATGTGGAGGGTCTTTTCCCACTTCACGTCATTGCCCGTTCGGGAAACTTCCCCTTGATTAAGCTTCTTTCTGAGTTTGGAGCGAAGGTAAATCAGCTCGATGGTTTGAACAAATGGCCACCGTTGTTTTATGCTGCATCCGAGGGACATCTAAAGACCACGGAAGAGTTGATCAAGTTTGGCGCTAAGCTAGACAGCGTGGACGAAGACGGCTACAACGTCTTATATTACTGTGTGACTGAGGGTCACATCGGCGTGCTTAATCATATTCTTTCGTACAAGAAAGACATTGCCAGTGAAGAGAAAAGATCACCAATCGATGTAAACATGGACTCGATTCCTGAGAACTCTCTTCCGGGAAAACAAAACCACGACACAGTCACAATCCTTGACGAGGAAGAGGATTCTGAGGACAGTGGAGACATTGTGAAGAATGTCGAACTGATTCCCCACCTTGAGCTTCCTCCTCCAATTCTTCCACTTAGAAGATACGGTCACAACTTCTTGGAGCAAAAGGTTTTGATTGAGTTGGTCTTCTCAAACGAAAAGGGTTCCATAAATCTTTTCAACTCTGCCACTGGTCTTCAGCCGGGTAGAATCACAATCACATCAAATATTTCGGATATTGTTCCAAGAAATATCTTGCTACCTACAAATGGAGGTGACAAGGAAACTACAAGCTGCATTTTCCAGACAGAGCTAGACTCGTTGAATGAGTTCAGAATTGACTTTGAAATATTTCCCAAGTTTGGAACTCGTCTCATTGCCAAAACCACGGCCTTGAACTTAAAACAACTCGAAACCTCGTCACTAGAGTTTAATTCCATTGTGCTCCCCCTTTTTGATTTGCGGTTGAGAAACATTGGTGAGCTCAAGTTCAACTATCAAGTCATCTTTCCCTTCTCAGGGACTTTGCTCGAGACAACCAAATATGACACTTACTGGAAATCCTCGACCAGTTTTGTCAAAAACAAACCTGCCACAAAGCTCAATGGTCAGGGATTGTCGCCCAACAACTTTTTGTCTCCTCCAAACATAAGTAATACCAATACGGACTCCAAAAATGGCAACGGATCCGTCGAAAACCAAGGTATGCTGACCACAGCTCCAGGCGCAAAATCCAACTCGTCCTTTGTCACTGCTACATCCCTCTCTGGCGACTATTTGCGGATTAAGGTCTGCCTTTTAAATGATGGCTCGCCATTTGTTTGTCCACATTGGTCGATTGCTGTTGCTGAGAACGTGGAGCTTCTTTTGCCTAACATGACTCCTCATCAATTGACAAAAATCTCTTCAAGTCTTTTTGATTATGAGAAGATCATCAACGATCTTTCTCAGATGACCGTCAAGGACATTGCGCTAATCAAGAAGCTTTTGAGGATTATTTATCTTCCGCTTGACACGTTCCTTAATGTGTTGAGCATTGACATCAGATGCAGCCTCGAGCTTGTATTTCCCTCGCTTTATGAGTTGGACAAGATCCCATTTGCTGGCAATATCCAGCAGAACCTTAACACATTCATTGACCTAACGTTGATCAGCGTTTTTGATCACATAAGAGCCGTGAAGGTCAATTCAAGGAACGAAACAGGCCGGTCCTTGATCTTCTTATCATCAAACTCCATCGTCTGCAAGATCTTGAACTGGAAGCAGCCGAACTTTCCTGTCTTTTTGATTATGAATGGAATTGTCTACAATAGTACCGCTGGTATATTCGAGGCTCATTCAGCCAACGGGTTGCCCATTGAGGAGCCTCGTGACTCCAAAAACGGTGATCAGGTATCAGGCCATATTAGTCAGGTCCCCAAGAAGAGGAGCCCAGAGACTGAGATCAGGGCAAATGACCAGGAGCTCACTGTGAGGTCTATCAAAGACGCTGTAAATTTCGCCATTGAAAATAATCTCATCGGAGTGATAACTTCAATTCACTTGCTTGATTTGGTGCCAAAACTCATACCATTGATTCGGTCTAGAGGGTTGATATTGGTGGCCTCCAATGACGTCGTGGACCCGGCGTCCGAAGCCGACTGTCTGACTAAGGAGTTGGATATCTACAGCAGGACTGAGATCAATGGCTTGAGATTCGATGATGTTTTGAGCTTCAAAGATGAAGCTGACAGAATCTAGTATTTAGTACTAAACTAGTTTCTCAAAGTCTACCTCCTTCTTCTAGGCGGAGGAGGAGGCGGTGGTGGGGCCTTCTTCAATCTGGCCTTTTGTTGCCGTGCATTAAGTTTTTCTGCTGACTTTTCCTGCGGAAGAAGTGGTAGATTTTTTCCTTCTAAGTATTCTTTAGGCAAGTCAAGCAATTGCTCGGCACGAGCGGTATTGAATGTAGCGAATGGATCCTCGCGAGAGGAGCATTTTTGTTGGAATATGTTGCCGTTATTAGAAGTAAACATTGATTCTTGTTGCAGCAAGGGTTCAAGGTTTTCGTTATGGGACTTCGTATGCAAATTATAGTCGTTTTTATCGGAAGCCATCACAGAGGCCACACGAGTGAAAGACAATGAGTCAGTAGATGCGCTATGGTCTGAATCTAGTTTCATGTTACCAATTTTTGACACCGTTGACACCACGGAACTGAGGCTTTCTGCACTAGCATTTCTGCTGGAAACCAACAGACTATTAGGTTTGAATCCAACAGAACATTTTTTGACCCAGGGAATGTTAAGGCATTTTGTGGCGGACTTGACAATCGCCGCAAGGTCCCTGGCGTTCAGTGCATCTTTGGAGTCGAACGTGGTGGAGTCACAATTAATTACAACGTTTCTTAGCGTCTCCACAATCTCGCTTGGTTTGTATGATGGAGTGAGCTCTGATAACTGAGAAAACACAAGAAGCGGGTTCAAGACCTTCAAGTATGTAAGGGCAAGAATGCAGTTCTCCTTCGGTTCCTCGGGCAGGTAATCGAGATCGTTGAGTTCACGAAGAATAATATCGAGGAGGATTTTGACGTCGTTGAGGTATGGGAGTTTGGCGGTGTATGATGTGGTGAACACCGAGTAGAGAAACTTGAGCATCAAGATTTTGATGATACTCGATTCTTCCCGATTGAGATGATACACTAGCAAATTGTTGAAGCCACAAAGCACATTGGTGCCTTGACGGTTGACCAGCAAACCGTCAAAGACCCTGTTTTTCAGGTGAGTGGAGGACAAGCTTCTCATGAGATACTGTTCGTTGATGAGAAGAAGAAGTTTGAACTGCTCATAAGCCACGAGTTTCTCCTCGTCCTCAAAATCATCGTAGGTGACATCATACTCGTTGAAGTTATCGTTGGAGGTGAGATCGGCAATGAGTGTGGGGATCAATGGGCTTGTAGTCAAAGAGTCGAACTCAGAGTCAGAAAGAAGCACGACCTTGTACAAGTACTGGAAGATGATGTCACAATTGAACTTGAGCAACACGTAGGCCGCGTGGGAAGCGGTCAGTAGGGTGATGTGTTTGTGAATGACGTTTCCCACTACCTGGACTATGCCGAGTAACCTCATGGTGCTAATGAACTCCTTTTCAGAGATTTGTTCAGAGAAGATGTTTCCTATGGCAGGATTGTCGTTGGCCTTGAATGTAAGGAGCAATATCACCAGAAGCAAAGTCTTGAAGTTATCCAATTCCTTGTCTGACGGAGAGTCACTAAGCACCGTTAGCAAGCTGAGGATTTTCCCGATGCACAAGCCGAAATTCTTGACAAACAAGTTCAGCCGAAGCAAGTCAAGCGCTAGAACCAGGCACACGTGGTAGATCTCCAGCTCCTTCTGAAGATGGTCCACCACCGTTTTGAGGTACGTGGAAAGTGACTGGTTGCATTCTGTGGGATCGCTGTTGATGAGCAAATGGTGACACAGTGCACGGACTTTTTCAAGAGGCGGTTTTGTGATCTGCGAGCAGAAAGCGTCGAAAGACGGAGTCATTGGGTTGTAGCCCTGGGTGGGTTTAAAAAGAATGTCCAGCAAGAGTTAGATGCGGCTGGTGCGGTCCAGGCAGGTCAGACAAATGGACGGGCATATGGCGTGGTTGGTGATGTGGGGAGTTTGAAGTTTAATTTTATGAATTGTTCTAATTCTGCTGATTGGGTCTTTTGGTTGAGGAGAATTTTTCTAGAAATGGGTTCGGGTTGGATTTTGTGGGGTACCTTTAATGGGTGCAAAATGGGTGCAACCCGATAATCGCACTGGGATAGACAAGATTGGGCTTTTCGCAGCGATTTCAGGGACTCGACGATTTTACATAAGGGTCAAACAGGACAGCTACAGCGTGCCGATTCCGGATTCTATTAAAGTAATTTTTTTATTACCGATCATCAATGTAGAAAGTCTTCCCTACGGTTTGAAGTTGGACCGGTATTCACTGTGGTGAACCCGAAAGCATGATGACGTAAAGTGGTCCGAACTCAGCTTCCGTTGAAAACACGCAACGAGTTAACTATGTAGGTCTTGAAGCTGTCTGGGTATGATGTCTCCTTTCTGGCGTCCGCTTTATTGAATAATGAAGCAAAAAAAGTGTGGCTTTGCAAAGCGAAGAATCGGTTTCAAGGATTCGAGCTTAAGTGCAAGCACAATCTCCTGCTCATCCGTCGATTGTTTTTTTCTAACGGTGACGACCTCAGAGCAACTATTCTCCAATGTTTGAATCACATCCCTGAGAGAAAACTTTCTTTACAGATTATTCCAAGCCGAGAATCTGCTATGTAAAGTAAGCTCTTTGAAATGTAAGCCACCTCATCGTCGTTAAACGTCTTTGATTCCTATACCGATCACTTTCGACACCTCAAGTTAATGATGATCAAACCCCTGTGGCAACACTACGATCCCACCGTCTTAAGGTACACATCGGTGCCCCAGCCGTAGTAAGACTGCACCGTAAGCAGGCCCTTGGCAGGCTCTTCGTCGTCTAGCGTATCATTAAAGATCTCCACGTAATTCTTCAGAAGCGGTAATCCGTAGCCCATGCCGGCTACTGTGTTTCCACCAGCGCCAGGTGGTACATTAAGCGTCTTGTAGCTGTCACCTTCGCCGGATTCGTACGTCAGGAAGGAGTAGTCGAAAACATGATTCAAAGCCTGTGGCGGTATGCCCTTGCCCTTGTCTCTGATTCTGATCTCTAAGAAGCTGGGCTTCTCACTGGTGGAGACGGTCACCTGAACAGGGTCGGTGACGCCGTTTTCAATATGAGCCCTAAACGAATTCTTGAAAAGCTCCATCAAAATGTAGTCTAGGTGGTACTCGATGTATGGAAACACCAAGGGGTTTTCGGAGCTTTCTGGCGGCTCGTCCTTCAGAGTCCAGAAGTTAGGCGGATGGAGATTTGTGTCAATGACGACCTTCACGCTTTGGTCGTACTTCATGAGACAGATATCGTTGACGAGCTCGGCGTTGTTTCTGATCACTTCTCGGATATTGAGCGGCTTGACTATGCCATTGTAGGGACTGCCTTCTTTGTACGTTCCATTGATAATCAGGTCTGTGAGCGAGATTTGCTGGTGGGCAATGAGCCTCATGCTTACCCTCTCTCTCAAATGCTCATCGAGAAAGTTTTTGACTTTGCCCACTGAGAGCAAGTGCAAAACCTCACTGAAGCCTTTGGAAAGTGTAGGCAAGGCGTCCGCATGCACATCCATAAAACTTTGAAGAACGTCCTCCCGAAGCCTTTTCGTTTCCTCCATGGTGCACGGAGGATGCACTGATGCCGCAAGCAACACAGACATCGTCTGCAAATAGTTGTTGTAGGAGTCTGAGATGGACGGATTGAGCATCACCAAGTAGGGAAGGTCTCTGAACTGGCGCAAGCGGCGAGCATTGTAAGCAAGAAGCTGTTCAATGGTTTCCCGGGCGCTCTGAAGAATGTACGTGGAATTGAGCTTTTCTGACTGCTCCAAGATCGCCAGGATGGAAAGCTTGGTCAACGGTTCACTGGCATAGTGGTGTATGAGTCTTTCCAAGGACGAGCGGATCTTGTACTCCTGGAGGAACTTTTGCTGGGGGTCTGCTGAATAGTGTCTTTTAGCTGTTAGAGCCAGGCCTAGCGTCCGAGGAAGACGTCTTAGTGGGTGGAGCATGGTAGTTGATATCTTGTGCGAAAGCAAGGTAAGTTTAGATCTGGCGATGTCAGTGTGATGTTGAGGCGGGGAGACGGTCAAATCAAGTTAAGGGTAACTTTAATGCTATTCGCTTCTTTCGATGGAATGGCGGGATTTCTGAGTCAAAGGGACCGCAAGAATAGTGACTAATAGGTGCACGAATTTGGGGTGATCGCGATCAGAAGAAGGGAAGTATGGGAGATGGAAATATGGAAATATGGAAAATTTGGAAAATGGGGGTGACTAATTAGATAATTTGTTGATCCAGTTTGGTAGATTTTGTAAAAGCGGTTTTGGGTATCTGAACATGATGCCGGTTTCGAGTTGTATAGACGGTGTTGAGACGTTGATAGTGAAGAGCATCTCTGCCCTGAAATTCTGAAGGTTCCAATTTTAGAGCTGCCGCTTTTCGTCAAAGATCCAACTTGAACAAATAAGTGTAGTGGCAGCCTTTCACGGCTCGGAGTTACGCTATTGAATGGTCCGACTGGAGCCAATCCTAGATCTACTTACACCTCCTCCAGATTCCTCTACCAATCTACAACCAGACCTAGACGTCTTGTCTATACCTTCAAAATCATTTTATCAACTCACCTAAAGTACACTCAATACTGGGCCTCCCCGTTTGCACCCAAAAGACAATCCGGTGCGAAGAATCAACTCCACCTCCAACTCCCAAAATGCCATCTTCGCTGGACTTGTGCCCCAATTGTCCAGATACGCCCCCCTCGGACCACGAGGACATCCACTGGATCCATTGCGATATCTGCCGCCAGTGGTTCCACACGATTTGCACTGGCATCAATGAAACCGACCAAGCAGAGATAGCATCGTACCACTGTGCCAAATGTGCCAAGAAGCACGGGCCTTCGCAGCTACGGAGACTCCTGAAACGTGCAAGAGTCAAGATCGACTACGTGGCGCTCGACCAGGGCGAGACGTTTGCAGTGGACAAGAGCGTTCATCCTCATGTACCGAGTTTTCAGGACTTTGGACCCGAGGTGGAGCCAGGCAAAAAACAGTTTTACGTGGACATTTTGGAAAGCGACGAGCTCACCAAAAACTATGTTTTAAGCACAGGCTTGCCCAAGCCGGTTTTGGTGCCCCAGGTGGGCAAAGAGGCTGGAATGGAGCTTCCATGTAAAAGAGAGGACGTTACCGTGTCGTGGATAGCCGCTCAGGTGGGCGAAGAAGAGCCCGTGGAAGTGATGGACGTTCTTTCACAGCAAAGCGAGTCGCCTGGCTGGAACTTGGGTCAGTGGAGGAAGTACTTCTACATGCGAGAGAAGGACCGGATTCGAAATGTGATTTCGCTTGAGGTTTCTGACGTGAAGGGTCTAGGCGACGCCTTTGTACGCCCGCAAATGGTCAGAGACTTGGATCTCGTTGATAAGGTGTGGCTGCTAAACGATACTGGCGAGGAAAGACCAAAAGTCACCACCTACTGTCTCATGTCCATTGCTGGCTCCTACACGGATTTCCACATCGACTTCAGCGGCACGCCTGTTTACTACACGGTGTGCCACGGCAGCAAGACGTTTATGATGTACCCGCCCACAGAGGACAATCTTGAGCTTTACACCAGCTGGTGCAAAGAGCCCCAGCAGAACTTCACGTGGTTTGGCACCTACAGCAAAAGAATCCGAGGGAAGAAGTTGACGCCCACAGGAGGCTTCAAAGTGAGTCTCTCGGAAGGAGACCTTTTCATCATTCCCAGTGGCTGGATCCACTCGGTGTACACGCCAAAGGACTCTGTTATCATTGGCGGAAACTACCTTACATTGAGAGACATTCCCATGCACCTCAAAATCTACCAGATCGAAAAAGCCACAGGGGTGCCGCTGCGGTACCGGTTTCCCAAATTCAACCGTGTTCTCTGGCTCACGGCTTTCTACTATTTGCACCACCAGGCGGAGTTTCTAGAAGACTGCCTCTCTCACAACCCTAAAGAGACCATCTTGCATCCGACTAACGCATTACTAAATTCCAGCCACATACTATCGGCACTCGCGGACCACCTCTCGGAACACTACGAGCTAGGGAAATCAAACAGCGTTGCCAAAAAAGCGATACCCACCGGAATTATGGGCAAGGATATTCCAAAGTTTCTTCAGGAATTCAGGCTGTGGAGTGTGCAAATCGCGCAGATAGGCCATGCGTAATCTCTAGACTTCATTCTCCTGCACCAACTGCTATCACAATTCTCTGAGACACAGGAAACTCGCTGTTCTTCAACTGGTTTGTTTGTGATAGCTCCCCAAAATGGCCCGTTCTTCGGATTCTGTGGAAAGTTTCCTGCCGCAGGGCCTAGTGTCTGAGGAGAAGAACGACTCTGATGCCTCTCTCTATAATATCTTCAATGAGGCCAAGCCGTCAGATCCGATAGAGAGCCCTGAACCGAAAAACAACATATGGAGAAAGTTATACAAATTCTTCTATCCGGACTGGTTCCTAGACCATTTGACTCTTGATGATGTCAAGGTGGTTATGCAGACTTGGGTCCCCGTGTGGTCGACTATCTTTATTTGCATTGTCCCTCGCACACTACGGTGGACCGGTTCTGCCTGCTACTTGTTCCAAATTGTGGGCTTTGTTATGTCCAATAGTGGCCTTTCTGTCGTCTTGAATCATGTCGTGGCATTGGCTTGTGGCTTTTATGGATGCTTGTCTTGGGTTACCATCATAATTTGTTCAGCCATATCATCAAACATGAGAGGTTGGCCGACCCAGCAACAGCTTTCTCAAGAACTAATAGAGCAAGGCGTTTGTACTGCTCAAAACATTTCGACATGCTACGTACAACAGATCTCGAAGGGCCGTTACTTGGAGACCCGCTGCACCGTTATCTGGGTTTTTGGGGGCATCTTTGCATTTACATTCTACGGATGGAGTCAGCAATTCCACCCGCTCATGCGAATGCCATTCGTTGCAGGTGCTATCTCAATTACCATCCTTACCGTCAATCTCGTCACCTACCCAACCTTCATTGGTCAAGATACCTTCTCCATCACAAAACCCTTCCTTCTCGCTTTTTGCGTCAAGATAGTCTCCGGCACGATAGTTTATCCTTTCACGTCCAGCTCTCGCTACATAGGAGCCGTTGCGGATATACAAAACACCCTATCAACTACTTGCGAGAAGAATGCCAGGTTTTTCAAAACTTTGAAACCTTCCGTGGAGAGCTTTGACAATTATCATCAACTTGGGACTGAGATTCAAAGTCTCAGAGTAAAGCTTGGGCCCATTGATATGTTCCTCATAAGTTCACGTTGGGAGTTCGCTTATGGAAGACTCGATCCTGGCGACCTTGCAGAAATTCGATCGAAGATTAAACCCATTTTCACTGTGTTGGCCGGTTACAAGTATTTTTATGAGCTTCTTGAAGAACGAAAGAATATTGCTCGTCATGATATTGGAAGGATAAAAAGGAGAGGAAGCTTGTCCCGCCAGAGCAACTCCTCTCACAGTAAGCTCCTTGAAGTTTTCAGACACAAATATGCGAAGGTGGGACAGTATGAAAATCAGGCGAAGCTTGATCGTTTAAAAGAATTGATGAGTCAGCGACCTGAGGAGCTTTCCATCTCTCTTCACGATTTAGACGTTATTTGCAATCATTTAAAGGTATATTACTCAGGATTCCTAGAAGAAGTTCCCGAGACCTTGAAAGCCGTGGCAGAATGGCTTGCTGTTGCTAATGAGTTCAGAACCTACAGCTTCTTCAACCGGTCGAAGCATATTGAAGCGCAAAAAGAGCAACAAGAGAAAATAGTTGTGGCTAGAGATCTGTTGAAGAGGGAGCTCGATAAGCTCAATGATGCTAATGACTCCATCCAAGAGATTGCAAACAAACTCCCTGGTCAGGAACAAAAATTGTGCTTGGTTAGTCAAAGTGCTGTTTTAATGTTCTTTTGCAGGGAGCTTGGCCGTCAAATTTATGACCTTTGCAACGTTCTTATAGACATCGACACAAGCGCCCCAACTCCCAGGTTCATGAACATTTTCTCGAAGGCGCGTCATGATAAAAGAGTTACAGTCAATCACGATTATTTCACGAATCAGTTGCAGGACGTGGAAATCACAGAGGAAAGAGTTCAGCATGTGAGGGACCCCGATGTCCTTGACCCTGAAAACTTATATCAAGCACTTGTGATCTGGATCTTTACCGCGTACAAAAAGCTATATCAGAATGGCCTTCTTTGGTTTTGGGTTCGCCTGAGCATACTTTTACAATTTTGCTGCTTCCCTTACTATTTCAGGCCGTCAACGGGATTCTACACACGCAACAGACTCATTTGGCTTCCAGTCACGTTCGCTGTTACCGTTTCAGACTATACCGCTGAATCGGTCTACTCTTTTATGGCGAAGCTAGTATATTCATTTGTGGGTTGCCTTTCTGGGGGCATTGGTTGGTATATCTCTACAGGCAGTGGAGAAGGTAATCCTTATGGTTTTGCTGCTGTCACCGCGGTAATCTACTTCTTTGCATCATACTACCGTCTGTGGGCAGTTCATCAATCCAAAATTCCTGGAATAATGATTTCAGTAACACCAGCGTTAGTCTTGGGTACCAGTTGGGCTGACTCCCAAGAGCAGTTTCCCTCGAATATTGGACTAGGATTAAGGCCTGCCATAACGAGATACGTAAGTGTGGTGATTGGCCTTTCTGTTGCATTGGTTGCCAGTTGCTTGCCCAAACCTCGAAGTTCCAAAGTTGCAGTTAGGACAACGCTTTCTGCTGTTTTGGAAGCATCTAACGAGATGTTTTGCAAGGTCTCAAGATTTGCCTTGGAGCGTATGGAGAACCCTAAAGTCCACATCCAATCTCGTCATGACAAGGTGAGTGACCAACTGAGGAACTTGCTATTGTCTCTAGCTCAAATCAAAGCTAAGATGGGGTACATCAAGTTCGAGACTGCTTTTACGGGGAATTGGCCGATAGAAACATACGCCACATTACAGCTGTTGGTTAACGACAATATCCAGCTATACTACTTGATATACCAACTGATCAATCAGGTTGAAGCGCCTGAAGAATGGGTCCCCACCATTCTTGACAGGGCCGGTTGGACAGATCCTGCTCTCGTGGCAGAGATGCTTTCCCTTACCATTATGTCAGCTTCAGCTCTAGGGCGCAAAAGCCCCATGCCAAAAATCACAAATGCCACCTTGTCGCAGAAGCATTTTGAAGTTGTGAGTTCCCAGTGGGGTGAGCAAACTGCTACTTTGAACGAGCGTTTTTATAATGTTGAAGACGATGGAAACGACGGAGATGACGCCACAGGCGAGGAAACTAGTGGCGAGCTCGGAATCAAACCAAAGAATACGATAAACTACAAACGGCTTCTTAGCCACGATGGGCAGTTGGACATTGTCTGCTTACTTTTGATGCACTTGGTCTATAACAAAGTTGACGAAATTGTCGTCACCGTCAAGGCACTTGTTGGAGAGATGTACGATGTGGACGAGGAGCTCTTTCGCCTTGTTGGCCACGGGATCTAGGAACCACGATTTATACAAACCTATTTATGACTGTCTGTCTTAGGTAGATTCCCTATTCTCTTAATCGCTTTTAAGGACAGGGAACAATTTTCTTTTACTTCTATCCGATTCAGCCCTTGAGTGAACCTGAAAAGCTAGGAGGCCGCTCGTTACAACTAATATGTCGTGATCCACAGAAGGAGCATATGGTAGCCGGAAGGAACCAAATTTTTGGAGGGTTATAGCTTCGAATTTGTTTCAAATTGCGCCTTGAGGTAAACCCACTCCAATTTGGTCACAAGAACCTAGGGGTTTCTTTCCACGACAATTTATATAAAATGACCGCAAGAATCAGCAAAACCTAGTTTGTTTTGACTATCACAATGAAGACTTTTTGAACCCCCATTGGCAGCAGCTACACTGATAATCACTATGTGTTGTGGAACTGTGAGCTCCCTAGTGGTCTTGTCTGCGCTAGCCAAACAAACTGAAACCCTAATCCTGGATTCTACTACAAGTCTTCATTGACTTTTGATCTTGAGTTGCTTTTGATTGTCTCCTTAACCTTCAAACTTCATTATTAAGAAATAGATTTCATGACTATACGACTCCATGCTCCTACAACTCCTTCAATTACTCATTACATTCTATACCCGTTTTTACAACTCCAACTTCTTCTTGTTCTCGCGAGCAGCCTCACCGTACTTCTTGATTCTGATGGATTGCACAGCAATGAAGCCAGAAGTGTCCTCAGGAGAGAAACCAGTCAACTCATCCATAGAAGACTCGGTAGCATCATACAACTTCTCGGTGTCGGAGTATCTACCCAAAATGGTCACAGAGCCCTTGTATGCTCTGGCTCTGACAGTACCGTTAACGGTCACTTGGGAAGGAGGAATCATGGCTCTGACGTACTCACACTCGGGCGTGAAGTACATACCGTTGTACAACAACTTGGCGTACGTGATGGTGACAAACTGGTCTCTCAAGGCTCTGACCTCTCTGTCCAAGGTCAAACCCTCCAAGTCAATGTGGGCGGATCTCAAGATGGTCAAGCCGGGGGTTTCGTAACAGCCTCTGGACTTGATACCGATGAATCTGTTTTCGACAATGTCGATTCTGCCCACACCGTTTCTTCTGGCCAAAGCATTGGCTTCGAGGAACAACTCCACAGGGTCGGAGACGGTCTTCTTTCCGCCATTCAAAACCAACTTCACAGGCAAGCCCTTCTCGAAAACAACATCGAAGTCCTCTGGAGTGTCAGGAGCGTCCGTGGGGTCCACAGTCAACTTCCACATGTCCTTAGGAGGAGTGGTATTGGGGTCCTCCAAGATTCCTGCTTCGAAGGAAATGTGGGCCAAGTTCTCGTCGGTGGACCAAGGCTTGGCCTTCGTCTGAGCAACTGGGATGTTCTTGGAATCAGCGTACTCCAACAAGTCGTTTCTGCCCGCAAATCTGTTGAAGAACTCTGGGTCTCTCCATGGAGCAATGACAACCACATCGGGCTTCAAGGCGTAGAAGGACAACTCGAAACGCACCTGGTCGTTACCCTTACCAGTGCAGCCGTGAGAAACAGCAAAACAGCCTTCCTTTTCGGCCAAGTCGATCTGGGCCTGGGCAATCACTGGTCTAGCCAAAGAAGTACCCAAAAGATAGACATTCTCGTAGACAGCGTTGGCCTGGACGGCGGGGAAGCAGACCTGCTCAACAAACTGCTTTCTGACGTCGACAACAACGAACTTGGTGGCGCCAATGGCCAAGGCCTTCTTCTCGGCCTCTTCGAAGTCTTCTTCTTGACCAATATTGGCCAAAAAGGCCACAACCTCGTAGCCCTGTTCGAGCAACCAGGCGAGAATCACGGAGGTGTCCAAACCGCCGGAGTAGGCCAAACAAACTTTTCCTTTAGACATTTTGAATTGAGTGTGGGGGTGGTGTTTATGAAAACAGCTGGTGAAAAAAGAGTGAGGGTGGAGCGATAACAGGACACTTTATACTGATTGTCCATCGCGGCAAAAATTTTCCACTTACCGCATTGGGAAGGTGACGCCAGGATCGGCTTGTCCACAGGCAGTGAGTCACTCCACACCAAGTCGATTTTGAAAACGGTCAGATTTTGTTGGATTTGTCGTTGGGGGTGAAATTGCCAGGTTTCGCTTCTATTGATTTGGGATTTTTCAGATTCATAGCAGGGCTTCGGCGGGAAAAGTGTTACCCAGGCGTTGAGTCACTTGGAAGTGCACTTTACAAAGGTGCAGAATCAAAGAGTCATAGATGGACCGGAACCGTGGATCGAGATATTGCGGCTGTTCCGCCAGTTCTCTTGGATTCAATATGTGTAATTCTCTTGATGTCTCTCAAATTCAATATTTGTACGGAACGGGTTCTGAGTTACCGAAGGGAGTCCATTGACACCACAACAGCTGCAGAAAGCTGGGAGCAGAAGGAAGAGCGAGGAAGAGCGCTGATATATTTGAGGAAATGATTGTCAATTCGAGCAAAACGTGATGGCCAATCAGTCTCTTGGCCTTTGGTGCGGTTATTTATGTCGGAGTAAGGACAGTTCCTCGTGACTGCTTTGAATTGGAGGTTGGAGGTTGTAAGTCAATCGAGGGATGTTTTTGTAGCGCCATTGTCGGGACCAGGGACCTTTTCAAACACAATGTAAAGATCCGAAGACCTTTTTCAAGCGCCTTTGGGTCTGGAAAGGACGATATTCTTGAGTGAGCAGGATGACCAGTCAAAAAGTGTTCGAAAGGCGTTTGTAAGATCATAACTCAAAGATAGTGGCAATATAAGATCCTCGGAGTTGAGTCAACCTAATATGGAGAAGCCATGTTCATATAAAACACTGGATGCTTCTGTTTTGAAAAGAGAGCTTCCAACTTTCAGTTTATTTCATCAAAAATTTTGAAAAACATCCCGAGGAGTAAAGTGGCCCCAAAAGCCTGACCATCGGGAAGAATTGTTTGACGAACTGTCGAGGTTAAGCCAAACCGACTGTCAGATTGACGGTCGCTTCGTTTCTCATTTTTCCATTTTTGATAAGGCCCCTTTCCTAGAAGTACAAAAATGATGAAAACACGGGCTGCCTGTGGCAATCATTCAACTAGATCAAACACGAAGTACCTCGTTCATAGAGCGGAAGATTGTGATACACCATTGTAGCAAAAGTTGCAAATTAGAAAACATCCTGCCATTAGAAGCCCCATGAAGCCCGGGTATCTGTCAGTAGTACTCTTCCGCACATCTTACCAGGTATGTTCTAAACAAAATCTACAACGAGTCATCGTCATTTAAAATTGCGTAGATTGCTCAATTCCTCAATCATATTTCAATTCGAAGTCACTTAGCTCAACCAAACTCTTTCATTCAAAAGGTTACAGCCCTAGAATCAAATTAACCTCCATTCCTCTAGTTGCGAAACTCCTTTTCTGGAATACTTGCTAGGTTGTAGCAATCATCTAGAGAGCTTCCAATGTGAAAAGGGGCTCTTGAGAAACTCTGTAAGAGTCATTTTACGTCATTGTTTCTCGGCAGTCATGGGACGATAAAATTCCGGTTTGTTGACTCTAAAAGCGTTTCCTATTAATTTCTCATATACCCAACAAATTACGGATCCATTCCCATCATTTCCATCTCTATTATTCTGCAATTCGGTACTTTTAGCCTGTTCCCGCGGAATTCTCAAGCACTACTCATTACTTTCGGCACTACTTAAACGCCCTCAAGACCCCAAATAAGAAAAGAAGCAACTTATTCAGACGAAGCTGCTCTCCTTCAAATCACCGCTTCCACTCCGAGCCGGCCCCACTAAGATGATTCGGAGTCATGAGTCAAACTCGAATGAGACAAATTTCGCGCGGGCCCAGAGTCATGATGATTTTGAATCATCCCACTCACTATTTCTAGAGTACCCACAGTTTCCCATGGCCGAGGAAAAGAAACTTGGAGTCACCCACAGTATAAGAGAAAGGCTAGATTTTCAGGATGAGCGGCTCTGGAAGCGATTCCTGGCTCGCAGGCTCGAGCTCATCGATACAATGGATCTCAGCTCCAGAAAGGCCAGTGAACAGGAAGACGAAATCAGGAAAGCAGCCGAGATATTGCGCATAGAGTTCAACTTCCAGCCCCGGTTCTTCGAGGACTTTGACAAACTCGTCCGTGCTGCCGTCCAGAGCGTTCGCAGAAATCGAAAACGGTCAACAAAGCTGAAACGCAATGGCAATGCCAAAAGATCGAGATTGTCTCTGGAAAGTTCGGTTGACGTCAAGCAGGAGACCAAAACGCCGGATACTGCTGGTCAGGAAAACGATAGCTTTCTTTCAGAAATCACCAGACTCAACACAGATGGAAATGACGAAGTATACGATATGAACTACCCACGGACTAAGTCCATCACAAATCAAGACCAGTCTCGTGCTGCAATTGGCTCCATCATCCAGCCATTGCTGAAAGACACCGACGCTCGTCCGCATCTTAGAGTTATGCTTCCTCCCTTGCCCAGCATGACCGGTTCCTGCCAGTCACAGGCTGAAAACGAAAAAGAGCTCCAAGGTATCAGAATATCGCTCTTGCTACTAATGAAAAGATCCCGCCTGTGCCTAGAATCTACAACAAAGACAAAAAACGAGTTTCTCCGCGGCCTAGGCCAGAACTCGATTGGTGCTATTGCAGCGTTGATGTTCGAAAAATCCTTCATCAACCTCAACCAGAGTTCCATAGACTACCTTCTGGAGAAACTTCTTCTGCATTCGTTCCTTGCCCAATTCTACCGGAGCTTGGAACCCGATTCGCATGTGAACAGGTCTCTTGATGACGAGACGGCCTCGTTGACCCTCCAGACTCTTGTTGGCTGCTGCATCAAAGACTTCGGTTTCGACCGAATTTTGTACCCGCTAGGCGAGGCTTTCTACCGCAGCGTTCTTCTAGATTACCCGTTGGTGCTGAACTCATCCAAGCCGTTTTTCAGATCCGAGGTGGAAAATGCCCAGCAGGCTCCGGATCTGGAGATGTCGCAAGGCGGCAATTTCTCTCTCACCAATTTGGCTGCTGTGGCCACTGAGATCAGGAGCCACGCCAGAACCTCCTCGGAGCTAGACTCAAACAAAAAACTGGTGGTTCTTCGCTTCTTGTCCTCCTCACTTGAGTTCACATACCCTACTCGAAACTCAGCGCCGCCTCGTTTTGTGGAGATCATGGAAAACGCCACACAAGCCTTCAAGCTCAACGGGAACCAGATCTACGGGCTCCGCAACTCCAAAACAGGCGCTTACGTCAATTCGGACTTCGATCTAGAGAAGATTTTCGGCCATGTAGACAATATCGAGCTTGAAATCTTCCCCCAGCTGATTCCCAGCATCCCCACATACGAAATGGCCAATCACATCACGCCTTCGAGGTACTCCGACGACTCGCCACGCATAATCTTGCCTCCTCCATTGAAAAACTCTCCTTCTATGCCATCAATACCCGAACCGGTGAGACCCCAGCCTCGGCAACCACCGTCACCCATAGCCAAAGAAGGACCACAGCCAAGACCCATCACCCCGTTCCTTCCGAAGTTCCAGCCACTTCTATAGCATAGTAATTAATGAAGCCAGGAAGTAGTACCATTTTGCAACCATTGCGACTGATAGCGTAGTATGTGGTGCACGGATGTGTGGGTCCAGTGGCTCGAATCGTAAGCTCTTCAAGGACTCCTCAGATAATTCTGTCTGCGTTATATGTCACGAGAGAAGCTCTCTTCTGCTCCTACCGAACTGAGCAGTTCGGATTTATCCTCGGGTCTAGATCGAAATAACTCTCAGCAGAGGTCAACTACTGAGGATTCCTCAGAAAGCCTGGTCTTACCCAGAACTACAATAACGCCTCGACCCAACTATGTTCCGCCGTTGAATTTCTCTTTCGTTGAAGACGGAATTTACCGTTCCGGGTTTCCCATGCCCATCAACTACCCGTTCATGAAACAGTTGAAGCTCAAGACAATCATATACGTGGGAGACTTGTGCTACGAGAAACCCAAGAAAGACAAGGAAAACAAACCCAAGAAGGATAAGGAAGACAAACCGAAAAAAGACAAAAACGGGTCCTCGGAAATCTACGAAAAGTACAAGGCGTGGATCGACTCGACGGATATCAAATTCTGCCCTTTAGTGGTGCATTCTTCACAGGAGCCGTTCACACTGGTGGGGACACAGGCCCAAACACAAGAGCTGCTTGAAGCGGCTTTAAATCTAATACTCGACAAACGCAACTTTCCGATTCTCATACATTCCAACAAGGGGAAGCACCGAATAGGAGTTTTGGTGGGACTAATGCGGAAGATTCTCCAAGGCTGGTGCATGAGCGGAATCTTCGAGGAGTACGAGAAGTTTGCCATGGGAAAGTCCGAGTTTGACTTGGAGTTTATAGAGATGTGGCAGCCCGAGCTCAGCTACGAGGAGGAGTGGCTTCCGGGGTTCGTCAGGCATTGACTGAGGGCTACATGAATGTATACGAAAAGAAGCGTCCAATTGGGCAAGCTAGGCATTGTTCTTCATCTCACGCAACTTGGCCATGACGTCAATGGCGCCCGAAGCCGCTGTAGCTTTCAATACCTGGGGATCGTGAAGACGCATGAAAGGGTTGAACTCAAGCTCGTCGCCGATAGTGAACTGGCCGGCAGTGACGCTATTCAGGGAGAGGAAATCCTGGAGTTTATCGATCGCCTTATTCTGCAACACCGTTTTGCTGAAGTTGAGGTTGCCCTTGGTGTATTCGTGGCCTGGATAGGTGATGGTATCGCGGGGCAAACTGGCCAAGGTCTCGTTGAGCGCCGTGTTCATCTGCTTTGGGGTTCCCTCGAAAAAACGGCCACATCCAGATATAAACAAGGTGTCTCCAGTGAATACACCCTTCTGTCCTGTTTTGGAGTCCTTGACATAGTAGCAGATGGAGTCTTGCGTGTGGCACGGCGTGTGCAAAGCAGTGATCAGCAACTGGTCCCCTAAGTCGATCACCTCCTCGTGGGACGGAGTATACGTGACCAATTCGGAGTCCTTTCCTGCCACAATGGGCAAATCTGGGTACTTCTTGTGGAAATGGCTGTTGCCACCTGCGTGGTCCCAGTGATGGTGGGTGTTTACAATCGCCTTCAACTCGAAATTGGGCCTTTTCTCGGCGATGTACGCCTCAACGTCCTCGGGAAACGCCAGGTCTATCAACCAAGCGTGTCTGGTTGGATCATCAATCAAAAGGTAACCGTAGTTATTGCCCTTGCCCCAGGATTGAGGAATAATTTCAACGTGCATTTGGCGGCGTAAAGATTGGGATATATGTCTTAGCGGAAGGGGACGAAAATTGGCTGGTTTCCAAAGAACCATGTAGTAGAAAAGCGCCTCTGGTGATTGCCTGCGTAGAAAGCAGCGATTGCTGGAGGACGGATTAGTAAGGTCCCGATCGGGAAGCTGGGGCCGGGATCAGTAATTTGTGGTGGAAATTTTTTTGAAAAGAAATAGTGAATTTATTGGGAACTCTGTCATTTTTGGTGTAACGGCATTGTGGTTTTTCTTTTGGGTGGGTGAAAAAATGCAGGGGCAATGTGGAGATAAATAACGAGGAATCGACATTTGGGATGTACTTTTCAACAATTATCAACTGAGAAGTCTGATTTCTGAATATATTGGTATTCAATTGGTTTTGCCTGCAATAATTTCTTCTATTTTACTTTTCCTTTTCTTCATGCCATTCGGTTATTTGAGTAGCCCTAGAACCGATTTGATTGTCCAACGGGGGGATAACAAACGGACTCTCTCTCATTTTCCCAGAATCCAAAGAAAATCTATAATATCCATTATTTTCCGCCAGTTCCCCGGACTTCGGGATATTGAGCTCTTTCCCTGGTGACAATTCGTAAACCATTGATTAACTTCGACATGGATCGGTCTTGCAGAGATTGACTCCGGCTGTCACTTATATGGCCTCAGGAGAATTGAGCGACTGGAAACACTGTAGGTTGGTAGATTCGAAGCAGAATAATTTAGCCTTTGAGCTTTTCAAGGGAATTTCATCCTTAATTCAACTCTTTAACCAATCTAGTATGAGAGAAGCTCCAGCTACTTTTGAAGATAGACCCTTACTTTTCTTCCATTCGCCCTAAGCCACACAAAGATGTTTTGCAACAAGTTGCTAAACCGTTGACCCTCCTCGTATTCATCAGAATCTAAATCTCGTGCCTTTTAATCATAACACAGTTAACTCGTCACTTGCCACACTCTGAATAGGACATCCATTCTGATTCTTCTCATGAATTCTTCTGACCAATGGCTGTTTTCTTCTACAAAATTTGCGGGTTTGGAGAGCCCTTCGGTGATATCGGTAAACAGCACGAAACAAGGGTCTTCTAGTCGACGAACAAGAGAGAATACGCCTCAAGTGAAGAGCCCATGCTTTTTTTTTTTTCTCGTATCGTCCGAGATTGTCCTTGGGATCTATCCCATAGACCCGAAATCTCCGACAAGGGCTGAAGCCACTTAGGGTTTTTGGATTCCACGTTTCTAATGTGGAAAGCGATACTTACTTGTAAAAAGTCAAAAATGCCCCAATTTGTCGTGAATCCAGCGAAGGCAGAATCAAGCGGTCTAAAATCCGACCAACTACTAATCTAACTCGGGAAATTCTTCGTTACTTTTTCATAACGACAAGCAAAGCCCCATTCTCCTGTTGCAGACTTTGTGTTTTCTTATCTTTGTCTTCACAAAAGCACTCGCTCAAGACACTTATCAGATTACCTTTCTTCCTCGGTATGGCTGTCTTACCATCACAAACACATAAGCGGCAAGAAGCGAAAAGCGCAGCTAAATAAAACAAAGCCGACTTTATAGCAGCTAACCCGTACAAATACTCATTCAGTCAAAACAATCAAATTCTGAAATTCTTTTTTCGTGGAGCAGTCACCTGGTCTAATCCATCGCAGTACCATAAGTAGGTAACCTAAAAACCTTGACTCTCCTTGATATCTTAAATTTTGGCGCCCAATTCAGTTGGCCCACTGTTGTCTTTGAATTTTCTGCTCTAATTAATTTCTCCAAATTCCCGCCATATCTCCAATCCAAAAATCCCCCTAGTGCCAAGTCCGACTCGCTTTTCGCAGCCGTCCCACTCTGCGTTTCAGTAAACCATCCAAAGCAGCCACGCCTCAAAACCAAAAAAAAAATTAATCAAATTTCCTCCCCAATACAAAACTCAACTAAAGCCCCGAAAGCTCATCCAACCACCAAAATCCCACAAAACCCCACACTCATTTCCACTAGCTTAAAGTAACGCGGTCCAGTGGGTGCACAGTGCGGTGCAGGAAAACATACTACGTGTTTTTTGGAAAGTTTCCTCCAACATCCCAGTTCTCTGCTTCACTATGGCAAAACCCACAAAGCAGTCCAAGGCTTCTTCCAAGCTAGACTCTTTGTATGAGTTGGACACGGTCCAGCAGCCCCAATTCCAAAAGGGCCAATACCGTGAATATCTCTTGACTGACGTTCCAGAACAC
Source organism: Candidozyma konsanensis (assembly GCA_030563505.1). Taxonomy (NCBI): domain Eukaryota; kingdom Fungi; phylum Ascomycota; class Pichiomycetes; order Serinales; family Metschnikowiaceae; genus Candidozyma; species Candidozyma konsanensis. The sequence goes on along the minus strand of JAJMJI010000021.1, from coordinate 19,567 downwards.
ATCACCAAATCCAGGACGGTTTCCGGTAAAGAGTATGCCTTGTTGGCGATTTTGTTTGCTGCCGGCTTATACGTGCGTTTGCAGAACTTGGGCCACCCCAATTCGGTCGTTTTTGACGAGGTTCACTTTGGTGGTTTCGCCAAAAAGTACATCAAGGGTGCTTTCTTCATGGATGTGCATCCTCCTTTGGCCAAGATGCTCTTTGCTGCTGTTGGCTCGATGGCTGGATTCAAAGGCGACTTTGACTTTGCCCACATTGGCGATGTTTTCCCTGCTTCCGTGCCTTACGTGGTCATGAGAGCCTTTTCTGCCACTTTGGGCTTGGGCACGGTCTTTCTCTGCTACTTGACCTTGCGTTCTTCTGGCGTGCGTCCCGTGGTGGCCTTTGTCACCGCCTCTGCGCTTTTGGTTGAAAATTCCTTTGTTACCATCTCCAGATACATTTTGCTTGATGCCCCCCTCATGTTCTTCATCGCTGCTGCGATCTACGCTTTCAAGAAGTTTGAAATCCAGCAAGCCTTCACCCTCAATTACTACCGCCTGCTCTTGCTGTGCTCGCTTGCCTTGGGAATGGCATTCAGCTCCAAGTGGGTCGGTTTGTTCACTATCGCTTGGATCGGTGTGTGCTGTTTGATCCACATGTGGTTCCTTATTGGTGACTTGTCTGTGTCGCCTAAGGCCGTGTGGAAGCACGCCATTTCTCGGGCCTCTTTGTTGTTGGGAGTACCAATCACCTTATACTTGTTTGTGTTCAGCATCCATTTCAATGTCTTGTCGAACGACGGTGATGGATCTGCCTTCATGACCAGTGGCTTCCGTGCTGGTTTGGCCGGCTCTCTCGTCCCCAGACAAACTACCGCACAGGTTGGTTACGGCTCGCGTGTCTCCATTCGCCATGTCAACACCAGAGGTGGCTACTTGCACTCTCACAACCACATGTACCCTACTGGTTCTAAGCAGCAGCAAATCACGTTATACCCCCACTTGGACACCAACAACGAGTGGTTGATTGAGCCTTACAACCGCTCGATTCCAGAGGAGTTTGTGCAGCTCAAGGACGGTGACAAGGTCAGATTGGTCCACGTCAACTCGAAGAGAAGATTGCACTCGCACGATGAAAAGCCTCCTGTCAGTGAGCGTGACTGGCAGAAGGAGGTCTCCTGTTACGGCTACGAGGGTTTCGGCGGTGATGCTAACGATGACTGGATTTTCGAGGTGGTCAAGCACAAGACTAAGGGCATTGCCCAGACGGAAATCAGATCCATCGATACCATCTTTAGATTGAGACATGCCATGACCGGTCACTACTTGTTCTCCAGTGAGGTGAAGTTGCCTAGCTGGGGTTTCGAACAGCAGGAAGTCACTGCTGCTGGCCAGGGCGCTAGACCTTTGACCCACTGGTACATTGAGACCAACAACGCTGATGAGAGATTGCCCGCTGAAAAGAGAGAGGTGGCCAGATACAAGCCCTTGACTTTCTTTGAGAAGCTCATTGAGTCTCACAAAACGATGTGGAAGATCAACCAAGGTTTGACCTCCCATCACAATTGGCAGTCCAGCCCTCAGGAGTGGCCCTTGTTGTTGCGTGGTATCAACTACTGGGGTAAGGACCATACCCAGGTGTACTTCCTCGGTAATCCATGGGTTTGGTGGACTGCTTCCGCTGCCTTGGTTGCCTTCGTCATCCACGTGGGTATCTCCGTTTTGAAATGGCAGACCGGCAAGCTGATTGCCAAGTCTAAGGACGTCTACCACTACAATTGCCAGGTTTTCACCTACTTCCTCGGCTGGCTTATCCACTACGCGCCATTCTACATCATGGGTAGACAGTTGTTCTTGCACCACTACTTGCCCTCGCAATATTTCGCCATTTTGGGTCTCGGTCACTTGTTTGAATTGATGGTGTCCAACAGCTCCTTCAGCAGAGTGGGCCTCAATTTGTTAGCGGCCTACTTCGGTGGAGCTGTCACCGTCTACTTGTACTTTTCACCATTGGTCTATGGGTCTCAGTGGACTAAGGCAAAGTGCAATGCCACTAAGCTCCTTTCCTCGTGGGATTACGATTGCAACACATTCCTTGAAAACTCCGCTGACTACAGCTCATTGAAGAGCTCTGTTGCTCAGACGATTTCTAACCCTCTGACTGTCGTCATCAACGAGGCCAAGGAAACTCCTAGAGCCGTCAAGCAGGAGGCCCAAAAGGAACAACATGAGCTGGAGGCCGAGTTCTTTGAGCCACCACCAGCAGCAGAGACCCACAAGGGTCCCTTGCCTGATTTCTTGAGAGATGACAAAGAGGAGGCTCCAGTTGGCGAGTTGGTTGACGAGGCCACCGAAAACAAGGGAAAGCCACAGGCTGTTCCAGAGGACCCAGCTCCTTCCGAGGGTGACGAAAGCGGCGTTGTGGGCGAAGGGGCCGTTGCCGAGAACGTTGTGGTGGAGGAAGCTGTGGTTCAAGACGATGCCGAGCCAGCCAAGTAGGCGATATCACATATTAATATAGCTCATGGTAGAATGAAGTTTGGAGTAGGTGAAGTGAATTGAAAAATATCTGGGTGAGGATCTCCTAAAAGAAGCGTACAGAATTTTCCAAGAAAAGGTCTACTTGTGTCAAGAGTGGTTAGGATCAAGAGACGTATTGATTCAAAAAAAAAAAGTTTGTTTTACTGCCACCACTACTTGTTCGATGGCTCTCATGCCGATGCTGGGAATAAGCCTGGTAATCTGGGTCGTCACGTATTGGTATTGACTTCCCTGAAAACCTTGATCTATGGCAAATCCAAAATTTCGTCCATTTATAGTCCATGAATAGATCTTACTTTCATGTGGACACCGTCCGAGTATATCGAGTCGATGATCAAGTTGGAAGACATGATTCAAAAATTCAAAGAGTGTAGTATCCGAGGCTTAAACGAGCCATTGCTTAGCAGATCCCATCGTTTGGTAATGAGTCAAAATTAGAGGAGTGACTTGTCCGAGCTAACTTCCTGAACTTTACGTTTAATTGTGAAAACCCATATATTCGAAATTGCTGGGCAGTGTGTTGCCTATCATACCACTCTGATTATCTCTGAGACTCCAGAACGATACCGAACGGAAGTACCAGTGCTCTTTCTAAGAACTCCAAAAAACTATAAAAGCTTCAAATAACTCATTTTCCAAATCTCTTCAAAAATTCACCTCGAGCAGGTATTGCTGTTTTCAGCAAGCTCCGTATATCACCATTCCTCCTACTCACCTGCACACCAACCAACTCACCTCTACTCCATGACCGAAGATCATACTTGTCGGATCTGCCGTGGCGAGGCTACCAAAAAACGGCCGCTAATTCACCCATGCAAGTGCAGAGGGTCGATTCGCTACATCCATGAGGATTGTCTTATGGAGTGGCTCAAGCACTCCCAGAAGTCCACGAAACAGTGTGACATCTGTAACACCCAATACCAGTTTGAAACCATATACGATCCCAACATGCCCAAACGAGTGCCGCTACTGCTTATTTGGGCCAAATTCATCAGTACAGTCACCTCTGTCATCGTGAAATACGTGCTGGTGGTGCTCTACGCCTTCTTCCTACTCCAGCTTCCCATCTTCTGGAAAGTTGTGGGGCGAGTGTTCACATTTTTGGTTGACGGGCCGCTTCCGGCGGGCGGTAGTGTGCCTCTTCTGCTTTTATACGGGATCTCTGCTGGATTTGACGAAAATCTGCCGTTGATGAAGGATACCACATGGTTCGGCAAGGCCGTCTACCTTTTTTTCAACACGTTTCTGAGCGGGATGATCCACGTTAGTGCGTTTGTTGTCGTGCTTGTGGCCATTTTCGTTGAGCACGAGTGGGTCGTCCGTGACGACGGCTACACCAAGATGCTCCTAAATGACATTGGGCGTGAGCCTCGATCCAGGTTGATCGACATACTACAAGGCATACAGCAAGCTCAAGAGAATGGCGGAAATGACGAAAATGGCGAAAATGGCGAAAACGCCGAGGCAAACAGGAACCAGATGCGCCCTGAACTCGTCAACGAGGCTATCAATGACTTGCGCAACTTCCCTGAAGTTTTCCCCGGCCAGGAGGAGCTCCGAAACGCCATACGCAGTGGAGAACTAGCCGAATTGATGCAGTCTGAGCTTGAAGCAGCCACTCGGGAGCTCCCTGACATGCCTGCCAACCACATTGCACCAGCAGGGCAGGAGGATGATCCTCACGCCGGGATTGACATGGCCAATACCTCAAACCCACATGAAGAAGAGGCTTCGGACGATTCTGCCGATGGGGACTACGTCTACAACGAAACTGACAACCGCTCGCAATCGGATCTGGACATATCTGAATCGGAAGACGATGACGAGCCAATATGGGGTCAAGGTGACGAGATGGGATTTGATCCGCCAGATGAGCTTGGCGAAGGCATTTTGGAAATAATTGGTCTCAAGCTCAACATCTCCACGCCGCTCCTCCTTACTGTGTTGGTTGACACCTTAGTCATGGTTTTCCTTTTCACTGCATATCTAATACCCCACATGATAGGAAATTTCGTGCTTTTGGTCGTCTCGTTGACCTACCATTTCATCACGATGAACTACCGAAAGCTCACTCTCCCAGTGCTCGTTCAGGGCTACTTGAGTCCGCTCTTCGACCTTGTTCACAGCTTTTACTCGAAATCAGGGCTTCTAGTCAACACCCGGTTTTTCATGTTCGATGTTTTCCTCCAACCATTCAAAGAAACCATGGCTCGCTCTCTTTCCTTATTCAACAATGGGCCTGCAACCCTTTCCCAAAGAGCCCTCGCTCTCTCGATTGGCTATGTTGCCGGATGCTATGGTATCCATTTGTCCATGAAGAGCATGATCTCAGGGAAGAAGCCAATTGTCGGGAACACAAGAAAAGTTTATAAAATCTTGTTTGAAATCGCTGCAACGGCAAAAGTGTTTGTGGTCTTCGCAGTGGAGATTTTTGTCTTTCCCGTCTATTGTGGGTGGCTCATAGATTTCTGTTTGGCTCCACTTTTCAAGACAGACTTGGTGGTGAAAAATAAGGATGGCTCCCTGACCTACGAATACCTATTTGTTGCGTCTCTCGAACACTACAATTCTCCGGCTGGTCGTGTGTTGATATACTGGGGCTTCGGTACAATCTACATGCTTTGTTTTGCATTGTATGTGGGCATGTTGAGGAACAGAATCTTGCGCCCTGGGGTCCTTTTCTTCATAAGAAGTCCTGAAGACCCTAATGCTAGACTCATTCATGACGCCCTTGTGAAATCGCTCAGATTCCAAATGCTGCGCATCTGGCTAAGTGCCAAATTTTACACTGGTAATATCCTTTTGGGCATCGGACTTGTGACTTGGGGCCTTCGCTGGTTCACCGCCTCGTCATATCCTGATAAGCAGATCTTTTTGCCCATACCACTCAACTGGTCCGCATTCTACCATGCGGGATCGATAAGCATGATGATTAAGGATCACCAGCAATTTCTTGCTCTGTGTTGTGTCAAGTTTTGGGAACGTGTGTTCGAAGTTGTGTGTTACAAGTTGAGGCTTTCAGACTTCATTCTCGGTACCCCTATTGCCGAAGAGCGTGGCCACGTTGTTTATAAAAATTGGTTCTACGAGCTTTTCGGAGCTGTTCCTGACTATCAGCATCCTGTCACCTACAGTGAGGCCCGGGAGCAGCTCAAGCAGCCTGGAGTTTGTGCCTGTTTTGTGCCTGATGGCAACTATGTGAGAGCACCGGCAAGTGATACATCCCGGAAGTTTATTGATCAGCTCTTCATTCCCGTCACCAAGAACGACCAGCCCATAAATGAGGGAGAACCAAGAAGCAGCGATCACCAGGATGGTTACGAGTCTGACTATTCTGATATCGAGCTTAACTACGATCAAAGCTATCTGGTTGTGTATCGCCCTCCAGACTTCAAAACGAGATGCATGATATTGGTATTTCTCTTGGGTGTTTTTGCGCAGATACTCTTTGTTTTCGTGTCAGTTGCGGCGATGTTTCCGGGCAGAATTTTCACAAGGCTTCTTTACTATGCTTGCGACACGATTCATTTTCCATTTAACCCTTGGGATATTGACACTTGTCGGGTCGACCTTCAATCTCTCTCTTTCGGACTCTATATTTTCGTCCGTTTCGCAGTCGAATACTACGAGGGTCGACCAGCCAATCCAGTGGGGAGAATTCCAATGCGAGCTGCACTAGTAAACGCTAGACCAGCTGCTTTCCAGAACTTTTTTGATTTTGATATCCCACCTTCGTCGCCTTGGACCCAATCATTGCACATGACGATTTGGGCTATGATCGAAGTGGAGTGGGTACAGGCTGAACGGGTTTTATTTGGCAAGAGTCTTATCGACGACCCATTCAACCTGAGCTACCTCTCGCTAGCGAGTCACTTGGTTTTGGCCGTTGTAATGTTCTGTCCAATTTACCTTTCATGGCACTATGAAAAGAAGGACCAGTCTTATTTCAAATTTATGTGGGAAGCTGGAGTTGTGGACGACTTGGTGTTTCTCTTTTTATTCCCTTATGCGGAACTGGAATCGCCTTTGGCTAACTCGTTCAGGTACTTTGGATTGTACCTTTTGGTGAAGACGATACTTGGTGGTATTCGCTTGCACGAGCATTTCAACAAACAGGTGATACTTGAGAAGTATGTTCGTGGAACTGCTATTCAGAATGTTGAGCTCGAGGATGCTGAAGAATGATCCATGTGGTGAATTATAGAATTACTCGCTTTCGTTCAACTCGTCTGCTGTATTTTGCTGGTTCTTCTTCTTGCGGCCACGCTTCTTCCCCTTGCGTGGCTTCTTCTCGCCATCTTCCTCGTCGTCGTCTTCCAAAAAGTCCATGTTGGCAGTGCCGGTCTCGTCTAACATGTTTCTGGCCTTTGTGATCCGGTTGAGCAACTCCTTGATGTCTTGCAATCTTCCGAGCTTCATCGGGTCGTTTCGAAGCGCAAAAGGTAAGTCGTCTTGCTTGATCTTGGATCTGCCCTGGGATTTAGCGAATTGGGACGTTTCGTGCATCATATCGGAGAGGTATTCCACAAGACAATCCTCCAATGCGTTGACAGTGGAATCTAGCGAAACGGGACCATCGCCCATTGCATATAGCAACTGCTCGATGTCTTTGGTAAAATGCCTAGCAGCCCTGCGGCGCCGGGGTTGTATGGTGGGCTGTCTGTAGGGATACATGGAGAAGAAGTGGTTAAGTTGGCGGAGGTTGTGGATTGATGGTGTATTACATTATATACAGGCCTGATGAAGTAAAGGGTTGCAACCAATAAATATGAGCCATATGAAGGGGACGGAAGCAAATTAACCATCGAAGGGTTTCAATGGAGCCATGTATGAAGCACTGTGCCGGTGTGAATGATGCCTGGGGAGCAAAGGAGCGAAACATTAGAAGGGAGATGAAAAGCAACATCCAGAGGGCACGACCTTAGCAGGAGCGGTAACTACGTTTGAATGACAATCTAAGGAGTCTAGAATCGGAAAGGGCACGCGCCAGCGGCGCCCGGTCACCTACGGGCGCGTTCTAGCTCCTCAGAGAGCACCTGTTCAATCACACGGTCCGACGGGGCCAGCATCTGGTGGAAACGTAGCAGGCCCTCGCGGAACCGGGAGACGAGATCAAGGAGCTTGCCCAGGCGCATTTCGAGCGTGTTGATGCGGTAGAGGTAGCCCAAACGCTCAAACTGGGCTGCCACGTCCTCCTGGTGGTCGTTCATCAAATCCTGGTTGGTCACGACAATCAAGGGCTTGCCGAGTCTGAGCACGTCTAAAATGGAGCCCGTTCCGGCGTGGGAAACCACGATATCGGCGCCGGCAATGTAGTCGTTGATGGACGGGGCAAAGGGAAACACGGTGATTTTCAAATCGGGCCGAGACAAGCGCACCACCAGCTTGTCGTTGAACTCGTTGGATATGGACAAATCGAGCTTCTCCATGAACTCGGTGCTGGCCATGGCGTCGGAAAAATACTGCTTGCTGACGTGGTGGTTGTGCAACACTTCGTTGCCAAACTGGATGGCCACATTGTGAAAGCCCAAATCGTGCAAATCCAGAATGAACAGCGGGTCCACCACGCGGTCCACGAGTTTGGTGAACGTGACGGTGGCCCCTGTGGTGAAGAGAATGGACATTGGGGAAAAAGCTGGGTACTTAAGACACCTAGTTCCTGCGGTTTTGCTTTCTCTGAGCTCGCTCTGGAGCCTCGATGCAGGGGCAACGTCCAGACCATTCCTGTCTAATCCTCGGGCATTCCGGGCCGGGTGGTGAAAACGGGGTAAAAGGCGAAACTTATTCTTTTTTTTTTTTTATTTTTGCATTTTCCTTCCAAGAATTGAAAAACCCCAATCTCTCATTTTGCGTCTGGAGCCGCTCTCCGCTAGCGCCGCGTTTTGACTGGCGCCTTCTGACTACATTATCAATTGCGGCGCGGGCCCCGTAGAACCTTCGTCATTAGGTCTGGCGCCCTTGACGGAAAAACGTCGATCGACGCAGGGCCTACAACCGGAAGATGTCGAATTTTGCACTGGGCAGTTCAAATCCGTCTTTTTTCCAGCTTCCAACGGTCTGACCTCGGCACTCGGCTCCTAAGGATTTCCATCCGGTCCAGCCTCTAGAACGCATTACCAGGCTTGGAATGGGCTATTTTGGGGCTGGTGTTTTTGTGGGCTGTTTTGGTGGGATGTGCTATTTTTGCTTTGGCTGGTGCTGCCGTTGGTGGTCGGTTTGGTCTAGACATCTAGAAGAGCCCTGGCTGCAGCAACGTGCTTGCGAACGCCCCATTGGTGGTACCATTTTGCATTTGACGTTCTGGTGCTGAGGTTTTCTATGAGGGGGTCTGTGGAGAAGGGGAGGCTTGAGGTTTGGAGGCTTGGGTCAGGAATTTCCAGAATCAAGATATAAAGGCTAGAGTAAATTATGGGCGTTTAGGCGTCAGGGGATCTTCGCTTGCATTTTGGAATCAAAAGTTGATAGTCACGCTTTGGCATGGACGCCTTCAAAGACATCTGAGAGGGATTTATCCGTGGCGTTTATCCGTGGATGGATTGTTCGACTCCCCTCGTGTGTACCTTTTCCTCCATTCCCATTCGTCCAATAGAAAAGCCTTCACTTGCACTTGGCGTACGTCGGGTATCGTACTTTTTTCTACTCCAATGAGCAGACTAGGGAATTGATGTGCAATCTAGTGAAGGCTGTCAGTGGCGTCGAGTCTGAGTAGCTGTTATGCGGTAGAGTGAAGCTGGGTGACTTGGATCAAAGCTTTTGTCGTTTGGTTTGGAGCGATTGCTTTTAGCGTGGACTACTAAATCGGGATTGTTCATAAAGGGTTGCGCTTACTATCTTTGGTAGTTTCTCCGGGCCCTGGCAACCACACCCGGTTATCCGCTGGATTTTTTTGCTGCTACGAGTGACTCTGTGGCCAGATTAGTCCAGGCGACAGTGCAGCGAAGAAAACGCTTTTGTGATCTGTTCCGAACTGAGCACCCTGACCGTTTTCATCTGTATAATTCTCTAAGTCTACAGGCTGTACAACCTGATTTTAATACAACTTTACGGGTAGTTGCTGGGTAATTATGCGTAGCAGTGTTTTGCATTGCAGTAGCGAAAGCGGCTCATAACGCATTGTGTCGTCGTTCTTCCCTCAGAACCAATTAGAGAACACCTCTAGAAGAGGTAGAAGAGATGTCGGATGCATATGTATTTCTTGTGCTTTCAAATGGGCGTTTCTATGAGTGGTATTTCAATATGGCCCTCGCCCTGTTAGCTCTTTATAACTTTTCCGAGGATATGTCTCATTTCCTTCCGTAGTGAAAATCAGTCATTGTAAGACCACCGATCGCAAGCTGTTTCCTTCAGCTAATCTTCTCCGGACTCTTCAAGCAGCAGACTAGCTGTTTCATCACTTGTGCCTCTTGTCTCTAATGCTGTTGTGTGCCAAACCTGGTGAACCTCAAATCACCCTCTCTGAGCAAAGCTGTAGTTTAATAGAATAGCCCGGGGTTGCCCCTTTTCGAAACAATGCTACGATGCGTTTTATTTGTGGTTAAGACCCGAAATCGATTTTTGATTAGTCACTTTTGATTTAGGTTTTTATCGTGAGTGAATACTTCGCAGTAAAACTGAGGACATTTCCTCGTTGTCCAGAAGAATAATTTATTTAATGGATCTAAAAATTCTGTTTTTTGCAAATAACCAATAAGCATCAATATTTTCATGAATCACAAATTTCTTTTCACGCTTGTGGCATTCGTTGAACAGCAGCACCAAACTCACACCGACGCAGGGAGGCTTCAAATTAGAAGTCACGTCAAGAACAAAATGAATTAAAAGTAATAGGATAGTCTCTTGCAATCGGATGTCTAATAGATCAATTGGGAGCCTTGGAAAGAGAAACGAAACTCGAGAGGACGCGTTACCTTGACTACAACCTTTGCCTCGACAACAGGCCATTGACTTCGATATATTATAAATAAGTGACGATAAATATACAACTGGAAGCTACGCAACAACTTCCACCTCTTCTATAGCTTGCTCAGTTGGCTCCACATCAACCCACACAAACCTTATCTTGAAGTACCTAGCAACAAAAACTAGCAACAACAAAACGGGCACCTCAATGAGAGGGCCAAAGGTAGCAGCAATGGCCTGCTTGCTGCCTGAACCGTAGATGGAGATGGCGATCGCTAGACTCAATTCGAAGTTGTTCGAGGATGCAGTGAATGTCTGGGCCACAGTGGCGCCGTAAGGAGCGGCACAGCCGTAAGCTACCTTCTCAGGGTACAACTCTTTCGTTTTCTCACAGCCACAAAGCAGCTTCTTTTCGTCCTCGGTACCCTCTATTTCCACAGACTTGCTGTCAAAGATCTTGTACGTGTACAACCAACGAAGCAAGAAGAGAGTGCCGAAAAACGTGCCGATAAAGTAGACAATCAATGGCACGAAACAACGGAAAGCCGAGCCAATATCCTGAATGAAGTCATTGCCTTTTTCCATGAAAATCACTATTATGGTATAAAGGAGACCGATTAGGGCCCATGGACTAACAAGCGGAATAAACCTCCTGTCGTAACGCTGCGGGCCCAAGAGCTTTCTTCCAAGAAGGCGGATAATGACGCCAAGTCCAAACGGAGTGCCCATAAAGAAGGCAACACTTCTTGCCACTAAGGAGTATGTCACGGCGCTGGACGTTGGCAGATAATGGCCCGTGATGACGTAGCAGAAGAAGATCTGGTAGGGAGCATAAAGCACAATCTGGAGCACACTGTTGACTATGACAATCACCGCACATAGAGTATTATCACCATCTGCGATGTCGTTCCACAACAATACCATAGCGATACACCTCGCCAAACCGATCATGATGATGCCAGTTCTGTACTCGTCCTGGTCAAAGAGCGTCAACCAAGCTAACCCAAACATGAAAAACGGACAGACTATCCAGTTAAGAAAAAGAGAAAACAAGATCGGTTTGAGATATGTTGATCTGGAGAAGTACTTAAAGACGTTCTCCCATTCAACTTTGCATAGCGGTGGGAGAAGCATCACGATAAGTCCTATTGCCAAAGGCACAGAAACACCCACCACCTTGGAACTATCCAAAGCTGTTCGACTGGCAGGTACATAAACAGATAGTAGCACGCCTAGCACGATGGCGAGAATTATAAGGAGGGGAAGAAGCTTATCAGTGAGAGATAGGCTGTGAAAGACGCCTCTTAGATCTTGTTTTAGGGTGCCCATGTTGTGTCGTATTTTGAGTAAGTTGTATAGTAACGATGTTATCTCTGCACTCTTGTGAAAAATGCTAAATCAGGGGCGTTCGGACTGCAGATAAGTCAGGCTTTGTGATGCAATACTCATTTCCTTCACCTAGACCTCTTCAGATACACACTCTTAAAAGTCTTGAGATCCCAGATGGATTTAATCCACATAGAGACCATATAGTGTAGTTTTGTACAAGCAAGGTTTCAATTCTCTTCCGGTGAAGCCGACCGCTCATAGAAACTTGATGAATTTCTCGTTCAAAAAAGCAGCAACTGTTTGAAGCCACAGCTCTGTGTAGTTAGCTATTCAGAAAAGAGTTGTTGAAATTTTACCACATTGTAGATTTCTGATCCAAAATCTCCATGTAATGCAGCCTCAACATCCATTTGATGGATGGAAGGACTAAACCTCAGCGGCATCAATAGCAAAAAAAAAAAAGAACATTTGCGTTTCTAATGACGGGAGTCTCCTCGAAGTTTCTTGTATCTGTGTATACCCAATTGCACTAAGTCTTGCATTGGCTAATTCGAAACTCCACCTGCATTTCACAATCTTATACCTGGCTTTCATCGAAAGGGAATCAGTCGTTTCAGGTCATTCTTGGGTAACATGACTTGACTTGATTCTTCGGGCCACAAACGGCAATCAGCCCTTTGAAGGAGTGGATAACTTTGATATCAAATGGTTGCGCCCGTTTTGTACAGTCTAGTACCAATGACTGCTGGGACCATCGAAAACTTGGGAGTAACTGGCACTGCCCTTGAACCTCTTACTTTTTTGACATTTTTACTCACGAAAGTAAGCAGTAAGGAATCATCACAAACAGCATGCAATGAAGTTAGTGGATGAGTTCCCCTGAGCAGCCAGACTAGCAGTATACCGATGCTAAACCATGGGTTTACTCAAGGATTTGGTGGGTCATGGATGAAACGTCTGTGGTAAGTGGAGTTTTCTTAAGGGAAAAAGCAAGGATGGGAGCCTCGGATGAAAAAGGCAGAAGGCTTTGTCTTTCCAGGGCTTTACACCACGATCATCCCACCAAATGGCAAAAGTTCTTAAGAGCTTTGGTGGTCAAATGAAACTTGCTTTTCTCCCTTGAACAACTTCTATGCTGACTTGATTTTCTGCTTTCGTTGGGAAGCTTTTTTGAGATATTAAACCCCAAAGGCGCTCATTCGAGGGAGTTCTTGTAAAGAAGGGATTCAATCTTTGCGGTTTCACCTATAAGTCGATGATGTGCAATTTTTAAAAATATTAAATTTCTTGCGAAGCCGATCGGCAACCAGAACACAATTCTCAACTTCATCTTTCAACGATTCAGGCTCCTCGCCTAATATCACGGTAGGATCCCTCTTTATATCTTTACCTTGATGCCCATTAATGCTAGGCTCGAGGGGTTTCAGAAGGCTTCAGTCGGGATTTCCATAATAAAGCACGTTTCTCCACCAAGACGAATATTAAAACGGACTGTTGTTGAAGCATTTGTCATTTCGGCTCTGATGGACCTGATGCTTTACTCTCAAAGCCTGTCTGACAAATGTGTATTATATTTTTAATGTAGTAGCAAGCCAGCGTATTGGTGATGTAAGTTCGAGCTAATTTCCGTATTCTGTCCCATGACAACTGCCGATTGTACACGACACGAAAACAAAAGTCGAGTCATCTTAGCGCTTTCAATTGTTTTCCCCTTGCAAAATTCAACCTTTTTATCATTGATAGACAGAGGCCCCTTTGAGTCTTGAGCCTTTCGTCTACTTTTCTTTTAAGCGAGTGATTTTTTGATCGACCACCAAAGACACCATATATTCTACATCATGAGACATTTTTTACTAAAAGGGAATTCCCCTTCTAATCATGGGCTCAATAGGCTTTGCCGTGCTATGAACTATGGGCATTAATAGCTATAGATAATTTTTCGATCCTCAAAATTGGGTTAACGATCTGATATTCAGCAGAGATTCGCCTTCTCCCAAACTGATTGTTCTTAACCCAAATTTGGAAACTTGGCCACACCTCATCTGAGACATGTATCCCCACCTTCAGCCACCCAACCAAATCTAGCGAAAGACAACACATTGAGAGACTAGAAGCAGTATGAACCAGAAGAGGCTCGTGCTTTCTACTTTGAACAGAGTCGTCAAGGAGGCTTGGCATCTAAACACAAGCTCCTCTTACCTTGGCGAGTCGTAAATGGTTCATTGATGAAGCATCCTCTAAATTTAGAGAACTATTCAATGAAGTGAAAAGATCAATTATTTGTGTGAGCTCTCAAGATGAGTTTTCAACATCGCAGCATTACACTGACCCAATGTGACGGCTAATCTTTCAGAAGACTACGAGTTTCAATCTGGAAGAAACCAACATTTTGCTTTGCATTTACGGCCGTCAAGATTTTTTTCACCCCGCCGTCTCCGATTGTGCTTTCTTCTTTTATAGAGGATTTTGACACATGCCTAAATGGCCTTGGCCTTGGCGCAGGTGGTCCGTTACTTGGCCATAGAAGGATCTGACCATGAAGAATAAAAAAAGCTGGGCTGCAGCACACTAAATCCCGTGTCCGCATCTACGGCGGACGAAGAGAAAAGGGTATACGGAAAACATCGAAGAGCCTATTTTAGAAGAAATTGCATACATACTTGGTCCCGGCAAAGCTGTCGCAAGAAGTCCCTACATCTAAATAAGTTTTCCAAAGGTTGAAAATGATGGTATCTTTATTCGCGAGTTCGGCTTTTGCAGAAAAGACAGGTTTCATTGAGGCTGATGCGCTGCAATGACAGTCTTGGCACGCAGGGTCTGTCATCACTGATCGCATCTGATAACGCAAAGAACCTTAAAAGCTTTCACAAACAAGTCGAAATATGTGAGCTTAGAGGTAGTCAAATTCAATGGCCTCCTTTGGAGCTTAATTTTCTGAAAATTTTTTGATGTTTCGCTCCAGCGGCTTTAAAGAACCATACATCAATAACAATCAGCCGCATGTTCACCACGCAGGTTGCAGCCATCAATGTCAAAGATGGTGAGGCGTTCTCCGTATAAAATGTAACACAATTCGCTTATTTCATCATCATCATGAGTATTAAGGAAATCGACAAGGAGGTCTCACAAGAGAACAAGCGTATTTCCGACACCCAGGAGTTGGATGTCTCATCAGGCAACGAGTCTACCTATGAAGAGAAAGCCATTCTCCCTGAAAAGTCCTTTGGTGTTCGCCGTTCGGAGCTCGTTATGGAGCAGTTGGACTCCTGGTGGCTCAAGGGTTTGTTTTTCTTCTTCATCTTCGTCAGTGTGTACGTGGGTCTTATGGAAAGTACCGCCTTGGGTGTCTTCACTGGATACGCCACGGACTCATATAGCCAGCACTCGCTCATGTCGACAATCGGGGTTATTCTCAGCGTCATGACAGCTGCTTCGTTGCCATTTTATGCGAGGTTATCTGATACTTTTGGCCGGCTCGAGCTCTTCGTCGTGGCCATTGTCTTCAGAATAGTGGGTCTCATTATTCAATCCCAAGCCACAGATATTCAGAAGTACGCCGCTGGTTCAGTTTTGTACGGCTTCGGCGTTCCTGGAATGCGAGTCCTTTGGAATATAAACATATCCGATGCTTCCGCTTTGAAATGGAGAGTGGCGGCGATTGGTGTGCTCAGTATGACCCAGATAATTACCACTTGGTCAAGCGGTGAAATTGTGACTTTGGTCTTGAAACGCTATGACTGGAAATACGGTATTGCAATGTGGGCCTTCATCCTCCCACTTGCGTGTGTTCCTTATTTCTTGTTATACCTCTACATGACGATCAAAGCATCGAAGGGCGAGGCATGGAAACAGATCAATCAAGAACAGAGAGCAGACTTTATTGCCCGGAACCCCCGTGCCAAGCTCTACGACGACGAGATAAAAGCTAGCACTTCCTCTTTTGGCCGGGCGGTAGGCCATCTCAAGTACACTGGTGTTCGAATTATTGACGCATTACACGTCATTTTCTGGAAAGTCGACTTCATCGGGTGTCTTTTGATTGTCGTCATTTTCGGCCTTATTCTCGTCCCTTTGACGTTGGCAGGCGGCGCTAGAAGGGGCGAAAGGTGGAAGAGAGCATCCACAATTGTGCCGTTGGTGATTGGATTTTGCTCAATTCCGCTCTTCGTTGTGTGGGAGATGAAGATTACCAGAAACCCCATGCTTCCATTCGTGGTGATGAAAAACAGAGGCGTGTGGGCCGCTTTCTTGGTGGGTATTTTCAGTACTTTGATCACCAGCTTGCCAAACGGTTACGCATATCCTGTTCTACTCGCTGGTATGAATGCAACTCCGACCGTCGCCACACGTACAGGCCAATTAGGCAGCTTTGTCGAGGGCGTTTCGATGCCAATCTTGGGAGTTATCATGTCTCGAGTGAGAAGAACCAAAGGTTTTGTGCTTTTCGGTAATTGCGTGATGTTCATCGGCATGGGCCTTTTTGTGCACTTCAGAGGCAGCAACGACGGTTTCAGAGCCAAATATTTCCGTGATGGTGTCGCTGTAGGTATGTGTATCACTGGGTTTGCGTCCCTTTTCTTCACCAGAGTCGTCTTCGTGTCTATTCAAGCATGTACCAATCACGAGTACATGGCCACAGTGACTGCGCTTTTTGCATCCTTCTTCCAAATCGGCGGAGCAATTGGCAGATCCATCACTGGTGCAATCTGGACCCAGGAGATGTACCAGACCCTCTATGACCAAATGGCCAAACTCAATGTTGACACCTCGTTGGCCCTAAAAGCCTACCAGTCGCCCTATGAATTTGTCCAAAAATACGCTTGGGGAACACCGCCAAGAAGAGCCATGAGTATGGCGTACGCTGAAGTTCAGCGGAAACTTGCAATAACAGGGCTTTGTCTTTGTGTGCCCATGCTCTTGTGGGTGCTTTTGTTAAGAGACCACAGGTTGCTGGATGCACAGAATTTGGACGATGAAGCAGCTATTAATGGACCCGCTTCCGATGCGAGACATCAAGTCAAATCTCAAGTAACCTTTACAAACGATAAGGATTACATTCTTGACTTTGTCAAGCGGATCGTTGGGAGGAAGTAGATATGCGATGATATGGAGATAGTGAAATTTGCTAATGTGCCACTTGGCTATTTTGAGGTTCTCCGTAGGCTGCCACAGGAATTAGATCTGCATTCGTCAAAAAGGGAGCTTTACAGGATGAGTATCTTGAAGGCCGACATTCAAGCAATAATTAAATGTAACTTTTAAAACTCATTCATGACCTTCAGGCTCTTTATCGTCAATGTTCGAACCTCCTTGCAATTAACAATTCTCTAACTTTCTATTTGTCAGTAAGTGCTTTCCTTGCTTCTTGCTTGCCAAAGAGGACTCATCGACGTAAAGACCAGTTAGTGCCAGAGGATTTGCGTGTGGTTGTAGTGGCCACAGGTACTTCTTTAAGGACACTGTCTCGGGACTGATTTCATGATTTTTGCTAACTTAACGTGTTAAGTTTTCCATATTAATCAGAAGAATCAGGCAAAAAAAATAAAGGAGAATGACTTGACTGGTTTCCTCAAGTGGTAGAAAATTCGCTCTTTTGAGTAAGCCCAGGCAGGGACAGTGTGCAGTCCGGGACCATCAGCAACAGTGATTCCCTCTCTTTATAGTTTCAACCGTTACGACCACCGAAGCTTTTGGGATCGACATGGATATTTAAGTTTCATTTCCAATCTTAAATTCTTTACAATGCAATTAAGTACAGTTTTAAGCACATTAGTACTTCTCAGCCGATCTTATGGCTTCTCAAATGACAGTTACGATATGATCGACACCTAGTTTCAAGGAATAAGTATGCCCAGTTTACTTCAAGTTACACCAACACTTCAATTCTAGCAATTCAGCATGACTATATTGACAATACCGCCCAGAATACCGTGCAATTGAACTCTGACTTGTTAAATGCTTTGGTGGTTCAATCCATGATTTGGAAAAGCAGTGGGTTGAAGATCTTAGTGATGCTTGGATATACATCAAGAATAGCTATGAAGGCCACCCTCTTGATAAGAGAATAGTCCATCATACTGATACTGATTGGGTTAGCGCTGTTGTCTCAGTTATCACTGCTTATGTAACAGAGTCTGATATGATCTCAAAGAACGCTTACAATGCATGCGACTCTTATTTCTTTGACCACTCCAATAACGGGTATACTTATCGCATAGGTGTATTCAAGTTTACTAAAGCCGGACACGAATGCAAATTATCCAGTGCAAGTTACAATAGCATTAGCCAAGCTATAACAGAAACCTTTAACACTGATGCTTATCCCGATTGTACTGGTCGCTGTTTCACGTTAGACACTGGAAGTTCAACAGTAGTTTATATCAAGTATACTAGATATAACTCAGGAGAACATGTGGCAGACGTCAGGTGTCACACGAAAAAAGGCTGGGGTACACCATAATACTACGGTTGCCTCATATGAACATACTGTGACAGTCAGAAAGCTTTGAAGAAGTTTCAATCTCAAAGGCGTCACTGATTGTGCAGCTTTGACTGTCTGGACACAAATGAGGCTTGCCCACAAGCAGGGGAAAAAAGATGTAACAAAGTCGAACTCATTGCCTTAAAAAGTCTCATTAGAATTGGTTGTTGTTGAGAAAGGCTCCCGTTTGGAGTTGCTTAGATGTGTTGTGATTCTCGTCAAAACACAAATTCTCAACGCCGAACCATCCAAACAACATTCAAAGGCTATTGGCCAAAATCTATTTGGTCAATTAGTCAAGGAAAGCCATTAAATAGAATTTCGCTCTCATGTGTGGCCAGACATTTATCTTCTTTTTCTCAAAACCGATAAATACTGAAATCGAGGGCGTGTTATTCCACCAGTATCTTTGCCATGAGATAATGGATAGCGGCATTGTAATCGTCGAGCATTTTAAGCCCGTAATAGGTTCATTCTGGTTTCATAAGAGGCATATGGAAAATCGGGCTTTTCTCTGGAGTAATGGCTTTGGATTCTGGAGATTTTTTTTTGAGCGCGTCCAAAAAAAATGGTGGATCTTGACACTTCAGTAAGTCAAAAATGTACCACAGAAGTTTTTTTAAAAAGCAACTAAGAGATAAATGTTGAAATGTGGCTGAGGGGCTGAAGCCCCGAGGGTGATAACAAGAGTTTTCTTTTATATAAAATGTGCCAGAATTCCATGCTAAAGCAGTTTGAGTCCGATTTGGATCTTGTTTACTATTGTCAAAGTAAGCAGAGAATCCCTGTATATGTCACTTAGTCTCTCGTATAATGGGCTCAGGCTCATTGTTCCTCATGGGGAGTTCGACTCACCCGCTGTTTCATGGCACTGCCAACTGAAGTAGCAATGATGAGAGCAATTGGGTACCGTCAAAAAAGTCGTCTCTAATAATGTTTCTCTGGTACTTTTAATGATCAAATTTGGTGTCAGCCCCGTCGCTCTCTGGATTCGAAAGTCTTCTAACATTGTGGGCCTTGATTGTGATGTTGCCTTTTAGAGTCCTCTAGATAATTTCGTGACTTCAAATGCATGAACAAAATAAAAAGCATATTTTATCTTTGACTCAGCGTCTTGTGTTTGATTCTGCTGTCTGGGATGGGGAGATTTGAGGGATTTTGATAGTGACTATGTTCGATTGTCATTGACATGCACACATACGATTCACACCATTTCAAAGGGCTTCATAGTATCCAAGAGACGTTTCTCTTTCAGATGATGCTGCACAATCCTGGCAGAGTCTTCTCGGAAATGATATATGGGCAATTCTGAGATTTTATGGCATTTCTCCAGTG